>JAPZDV010000008.1:8212556-8248090 GCA_029814665.1 Acanthurus lineatus
CCCACAAGAAAAGATGCTCTTTTTTTTTCTTATACTGATGAATAAAATTAAGCACTTCCATCTCTCTCTCTCTCTCTCTCTCTCTCTCTCTCTCTCTCTCTCTTTCTCTCTCTCTCTCTCTCGCGGCATATAAAGCCGCAACAGCTGATCTCGTGCACCAGAAAGAGCCGCAGCTCCGCACGCGCAGAGCAGAGGAGAAGAGAGAGACAGAGTGAAGGAGAGGAGGAGAGCGTGAAAGAGTTATAATGCAGATGGAGATGAACTGTTTTGGTCTTCCGTCGGTAGTTTTAAGCGTTTTTTGAGCAATATTTTTGGAAAACTGTGAGGACATCTTAGCGGACTGTTCTTTGACAGGAAGCTTGAGCTCTCGAGACGTTTTCTAGAGTCAGCGGTTGTCTTTTTGAACCCCGTTAACCTTCTCACTAACCATCACCGTACCGTTACGAATCGTTACCTTTCCACTTTTTTTCAAGGCTCCGGTACAAGAGTCTCTGACGGGCTTTGATTTTTGACAAAAATCGAAGATTGAGGTGACTCACCTGCATGGGAATTTCTACAAGACAGTGTTTCGCCGCGTGCTGAGACATTTTTAAACCGACGGAAACTTCTCATTGTCTCCCTTTTCCTCCGGTGCTGAACGGACAGCGGCGGTGCACCGTTGGCAGTTGGCTGTGGCACGCGGGGTAACGGTGGAGAACGGTGGGAGTCTCGCGCCGAAGGGAGCTGTCCGGTGCTGAAACCAAACGAGACAGAGAAGGGGGCACGCGAGGAGCTGTCCTGGGAGCTGTCCGCGTGCTGAAGACCAGAGGTTTGAAACGTGAAAAAGAAACAGTCGTTTTTCTTTTTGAAGCAACGGGATGAAATAAATTAGCCAACCAGAAAATTAAGGAAAGACGACGATTTTTGCGTTTTCCATCTTCCATACTGGCGGGGAAAAAGCCAGAATAGGAATTGCTTTATTTTTTATTTTTGATTAATGAGCTCTTAGAGCTCCACAGGTCCTCAAGTGGCGAGTTGTTGGAGGAAAACAGACTATTTTTTTCACCTAGGACTTAAAAACCACAATCTCTTTAATACCTTGGACAAAACATAATAAATTTGGCATGCAAAAAAACAGACGCACGTGAGGAGCGCTTGGTTTTGCCTGATCTCTAAAAGTCATGACTCCTCTCCACTTCCGAGGCTGTTTTATTGGAGGGAGCAAAGGCACCTATAGCAGCTGAAACCGGGGAGTACATCATAAATATAACCAGGCGATTAAGAGTTGACCTTGAAGGCCTATAGATTTTGGTTAAGTTTGAGAGAGAGTCTGTGTGTTTATTGCTTGAGTGTAGGATCGACTACTGTCCCATCATGCCTCGCTCTTTCTTGGTGAAGAAAGTGAAACTGGACGATTTTTCAGCTGCAGAGCTGGAAAGCTCGTATGGTCACAGCCGAAGAGAAGAACTCAGTCTGCGATTCCATCATCATGACAAAGGTTAGTCACCCTCCCACATGCACACACACACACACACACACGCACACACACATGCACACGCACGCACGCGCGCACGTACACGCACAATATCCGGCATACATCATTCAAGGCATTTCTTTATACCCAGATTTAAAGCATTACTCATGACTGTTTCTGAAGGATGAAGGAATTACAGGGGTCAAACTGCAGTCACAGCGCAAAAATACACCAATCACAGCCATTGAAAATGTCTTTTTCTTTCAAGGATTATTTCCATGAAACGTGGAGAAAGCGATCAGAGAAATGGCAGGATGTGAGAAAATCTTCAGTTTTAGCATCATACTGAGAGCCCTGCATGCTCGAGGCTGCATGAGAGATGAACATTATTTCAGTAATACAATGTGAAAAATGTGTTATACACTCTGACCCTTTCCACGGCTTGAATAGAGGTCAGGGCAGAGCAGCAGGGTCCTCCTTAACGATGCCTCATCAGTTTGAATTTGTGGTGACTGTGTGCTTTAAACAAACCTGATCTATGTGTAAAAATCATTTTCCACTTGCCTGCATGTTTCATGCTGTGTCAGCATAGGCAATATTTTTGGAAAACTCAGCAAATAAAACCCCATTAGTGTTTCACTTTGCTCATTTAACATAACACATTTCACATTTTGGCTTCTCAACATGCTTTTCATCTTGAAAGGAATTTTTGTTTTTTCATCTTTTTTAATTTGTAAGTCCTGCCTCGCAACTTAGATATCACAGGAAACACAAATTCAAATCAGCACAGTTGCTTAAATTAACAAGCTAGTTGAAAAAAAAAAAATCTCTTACGAAAGATGAAGACAGCTTATGAGCAACACTGAGTCAGAGAAACCATGCTAAATGATTATGGTGATACATTATGTCATCAGCACACATACAGTGGGATTCTCTGTTGTTTTGTTGCCCAGTAAATTATTCAAATCAGGATGTTTCCTGCAGCTGTGAGTCTCTATCCAAGATTTCAACAATATTGCACAGCTACATTGATGCTAAAAGGTTCCCACGCACTGTACACTATAATCCTGGATACACAGGCAAAAAATACAATACAGAGTCAGTGAGAATGAGTCAAACACTCAGTGGAAATCTTTAAGCATTGATAAAATACTTGCCTGGTATTTCTGAACAGAAGCTGACAGTCATAGATTTGCTTTTAAGAGTTGTTGTTTTTTTTATTCTTGTGTTAAACACAGCAACTAGAGCTTTGTGCACCTATTGGTTGGGACTTTCTTAAAGGTCCTGTAGTGGCTTTTTTTCTGTGTTAAAACTACTTTCATAACTGAAAATTAACACTTAGATCAAATGACTGTATGCAGTTCAAACAGACCCTCAAAGACTATTTGACTGTGCAGCTTTAAAAAGCCTTTTTTAGCCTCTTTAATGCTTGTTTTGGTGTTGTGATGCATTCACTGCAGTGGGCCAGTCACACTGCTCACATTGAACCTGTTTTTCTGTAACTTCACTCCAACAAATAGCTCAAAATATTAGACAGACAAAGTTGTGCTGTAACTTCTGATAGCTAGATTTTTTTGCGGGGTCAGTGAAGGCCTAAACATAGCTAAAGGCAGAGCAAAGAATGACATCAAGGGGGCACTAACATGACTCCAGTTAGATGATAATAAGAATTTATACAATTAGATAATTAGATAATTGGTCATGTCACCTTTATAAGGCAATAGTTTCAAAGTGTTGTGTGTTTTTTTAGCTTGTTTCTGCCCCCTGCTGGTGGGAATGTGCTTAATGCAGCTTTAAAGAACTAGAAGAAAAATTTGTCTGTCACAGCAGAGGGGGGGAAGTGTGTAGTGTGTAGCACTGTTAGTGCAGCTCGGTGGTTTTCACATTGTACCAAGGTCAGATGTGAGATGGAGAGATCCCAGGTGCTCTGATGACGACGATAACAGAGGAACATGCAGCAGCAGGAGCAGCAGCAGTGCGGCAGGCATGTAAAGACTGAGACTGCTATCCCCTGTTATAAATATAACAAGAGTTTAACTGATGCAACTGCAGCTTGTTGCGCACACACACACAGACACACACACGCACACACACAGGGCACATGAACATCCACGCACTGCTGTTTTTCTGTCAACTCGGCACATTTCCCAGGCAGGTTGCACAGCTGAGTGCACAGCATAACACACACACACGCACACACACACACACGCACACAGTGACCTACAAGTGTCCAAAGCACACAAGTGTGTGTCAGTTACTGCTGGTTTGGATCAAAAATTAAATTGTAGCTTGCAGCTTTTCTCCCTCTCTTTCACTCTCTGTTTCTCATTGCCTCTCCTCATCACTCTTTCTTTTTATTTCAAAGACACATAAAGGAGGGGTAGGCTTTGGTTTGGTAGAGTATTTTAATCTTTAATAGGCATTTAGAGCAGCTATCAGCTCTAATGCTGCTAAAGTGCTTTGAAATGAATACAGAGTTGACACAGCGAGACAGAGACGGAGACAGTTGGAGAGAGACAAAGACAAACAAGCAAACAGAGACGCAGACATTGAGACATACAGCAATTACCTTTCACAGAGCAGTGTTTTAAAAAGAGGATACTGCCGAACGGTCATGTTTAATTGGCAGGGATCATAGAAAAAGCTTCTGAGAAGCAGCACCACACACTGCATCTACACCCTAAAATCTTCCATCCTGAAACCAGGAACTGAGCTTGTTATTATTTATGTGTTTCTGCCTGTCAGTCACAAATGCATAGCTCAGGCTGGTCTTCAGTACCTTCACAGCAGAGTAAACAAATAGAGCTACAGACGAGGTGACATGATGCAAACAAAGTACTGAAAGGGGATAAAATTGGATGAGTTATTTTTTTTTACGCCCACTGAAAAAGACATTTTCTCCATGAGTGAAAGGTCAGTAAATCAGTACTTATCTGGTCTGGCTGTCCAACACACTGGTCTCGATCATTTAAGTGACAACCACTGAGCAGATATTACTATATTAGGTTTATTTGTGTATCTTAGTGTTAAATCTGATGTGTTTGGTGACACTTGCCTTTACTGCAGCACCACTTTCTGATCAGATGTCTTGTTATTTCCCTTTTGCAAAACCTGAAGGCCAAATTCTGCAAGCAAGACTTTTCCTTTCAGTGTCATCCTCAGTAAAATTTCCATTCGAACATTATCTTATGATGGTTGTTCCACTCCAGGACTCTGTTGAATGTAGAAAACTTCAAGTGAGGGGCCTTCGAAATAATTTAAATTAAATACTTCAGCCATCTTTGATTAGATGTTTTGTGAAAAAATCTAACAAATATAAATGCATCATCATTATCACTATAAAGCACCTTTAATTGTACTTGTAATAAAGCATTTTTAGACTTTGACATTTCTGCTTTTGCTTTAATAAATGATCTGATCTTCCACCAACACTGGCTTTAGCACAGAAAAACAAATGGAGATTTAATAATAAATGGATTTTTTTTCCATTTGAGAATTACTGAAAGGTAAAATAAGCAATATCTGCTATGAAAGTTCCCTTAAGCAAGGCAGTAATCCCTCTAATGAAGCTGTTCAGTGTCCACCAGCTCAGGTCTGTAGTTCTGCCTGCAAACATCCCAAAGACTGGAGCTGCTCTTAGTCAACTTAATAAGGGTTATGGTCATGTTTCAAAGCATTTACTCATGCTCTATAAAACAAGACACACATATGCACAAACCATGCACACACACACACACACACACGCACACACACACACACACACACACACACACACAGAAACCCAGTACTTTGTTCCAGAGTGCAACGATTGAATATTCATGATTCATGATTTTTTTTCTCTCTCTCTCCACCTCTTTCTGACCCTCTTGCCTCTCCCCCTTTATTTTTTGTCTTCCTCTGTTGCTCCTTTTTAATTTAAGTCAGAAAGTTAAATCACCATGAGAGCTGTAAACCCCCACAGCCAAAACCACCTAACCACAAACACCATATTAGATGCAACACCACTTTAACTCAGCTACAACTCACTTTTTTCCATCCCCTATTTTTTCCTTCATTCTTGCCTTCCTTCTGCCATCTTTCATCTCACTATCCTTCTCTTCTCCCCCCATCTGTCTCCGTCTCTTGTTCTCATCGTATTATCGATCAACTTCTGAGCTTTTCTCAGAACTGCATCATGAAATTATATTACCAGCAATAGTATCTCCTCTGCTGGCTGTGTCTTAATGCTCGCAGAGTGCTAATTGAAATGGAGAGCTATTGATCGGCATAGGTCCACAGGAGTCATGGCTTGGGGGGCATTAGAAACTGTCTCTCCTTGTGTCTGTTGGAGTTCAGCCTGTTGAGTTTAGATACCAATAATAGATATAATGAAGCAGCCGAAATCATAACAAAGCAACACATAATTCATCACAATTGGCAGCAGCTGTGCAAAAATATCGAGGTTGCTCAGGGATGTTTGAGTCTCAGGCAAATATACTGACTGTGTATCTCAAAATATGGTCAAAAGTTATGGCCAATACGCAGTTAGAAGCACTCAGTTTCAGGGTGCCCTTGAGCAAAGCACTAGTCTCCAAGCTGCTGTAATAGAGATGCTCTGTGTACATCGGTTGACATTTTGACAGCTCAGAGGTGTGACTGCATGCAGCTGTCGACCTGTCAGGTGCAGTTGTTGAGGAGAGAGTGTGCTCACTGAACCCTTTTATGAAAAATAAAGATTTCCCACTGAGGGGAAAGTGTCTCCTCCTTGCTGGCAAAGACATAAAAGAACTTTACTGCCAATATAAATACCACAACTCTCTACTTCTCCTGCTTTATACCGACTCCAAAAAAGGTTGTGTCTTAGACGAGCCTCTCGGTGTGTGTGTGGGTGTATCTTAAGAATGGTCCAGTGTCAGCTTTTGTCTTGTATGGCTGCATGTGTAAATGGGAAAACAAAAGTTCATCTTAAAACATAATGCACATGTTGTTAATGCGATCCTTGGTGGTCTGATTGATGTTTGGAGAAGCAGAGACGCCAGGCTGTAGTCAGCAATATTTTCAGGAGACAACATGTGAAGCAGCTCTCTGAATAATGAATGAACTTTGGTGAATGACTTTGATTTGTAGCTTTTGTTTTTTACAATTACATGAAATCTTTTTTAATTGTATTGGTAGCAGTTGAGCCTCCAGGGGGTCCTAGGGATGATAGATTAGTAAGTTTGTAGCACTCGTGTGGCTCCATTGTAAAGATTTTTAAACATCCTTGTGACTCACTGCAGCAGTTTGGTTGACAGAGAGACAGACTTTACTTAATAACACTGCAAAGCAAGAAAACATCTTGCTTTAACTAATTATAACTCTAAATTTCCTACAACTCAATATTAGCTGGACATATATTGTTCTATTTCCACTCATTTTTATTTTCGCACATCTTTATGTCTGCTCAGCAGTCTTGAGGCCAAATATGTCCATAGGAACCTTAATTGTTTCTAGTTTTAAACATGGACGTGAAGATGTTTTTTTATGCAGTGTTTGCCTTTGTTGTTCATCATATATTTGAATAACAAAAGTCACTTTGCTTTGAACTCTTTTGGATGTAACTTGAGTAGATATAGACATAAAACAATTAAGATACACCTGCCATTTAATAATAAAAAACTCCTAGAATAATATCACACTTAAAAACATTGTAATGGCTGTAACTTGCTTTAAAATGAAGTAGATGTAGACAAAATTCATTTAGAAGCCTCATCATCAAATTTCATCTTTCTAAACAAACAAGAAGAGCAAAGCAGTTAAAGAAAATACATTAATTCATCCAATCTCGGGCAAAAATATTGAAAATGTTGGGTCTGAAACTCCAGGTTCTCCTGAATCAAATGATGTATGGGACTTTGTGCTGATTGCCTGAATAAGTTTGAAGAAACTAAATAAATTCATTAAAATCAGGTGTTCTTAAAGGGTTTTTACTCAAATATCGGAGGACAGATCGGATGAATCCTGTTCGATTTTCTATCTCTCATGTGCCTTTCCTGTAAAGATTTTCAAACCAATCAGTTTCTAATTTCCAATCAATCCTCTTTCATTGTGAAATGATTGACCTCTTACTCTCTTCCCTCAGGCTACGTCAGCGATTATCTGAGTCCGTCTCCTTACGATGATGTGGTGGGAAGTGACTCATCCGTCATCTCTAAAGTACCTGCCCATAGTCATCCATCAATCATCTATGGCCGCATCAACGACACCTATTCTGGGATCCATGGCGATATCCACGGCGACTCGGACCAGCCGGACAGCCCGAGGTCTGAGGTGTCATCATCAGCTGGTGGATACATCAATGGCGACGCGGCCGTTAGTGAAGGATACACAGTGGATGCGTTTTTCATCATGGACGGACGGTCACGGAGGAAAGCCGCAGCAAACCCGAGAGGAACCGCCCAGAGGCACACCTGCAGTGAGTGCGGCAAAACCTACGCCACGTCCTCCAACCTGAGCCGGCACAAGCAGACGCACAGGAGCATAGACAGCAAGATGGCCAAAAAGTGCCCCACGTGTGGCAAAGTCTACGTATCCATGCCTGCGATGGCCATGCACCTGCTGACCCACGACCTCAAGCACAAGTGCGATGTGTGTGGCAAAGCGTTCAGCCGGCCGTGGCTGCTGCAGGGCCACATGCGCTCGCACACAGGCGAGAAGCCGTTCGGGTGTGCACACTGTGGCAAAGCATTCGCTGACCGGTCAAACCTGCGTGCTCACATGCAGACGCACTCGGCCTTCAAGCACTACAAGTGCAAACGGTGCGACAAGACGTTTGCACTCAAGAGTTACCTGAACAAGCACTATGAGTCTGCGTGCTTCAAGGGGGCTTTTTCCCCTATGAGCTCATTGGGGGAATGATGGGAGATTGAGAGGTTGACTGGAGTTTTCTTTTGTTTATTTAAATCAGATTATACTGGCCTCACCCCCTACGTTTCCTGCTTTCCCAAACGAAAAGCCCAGTATGCCTGAGCACTGGAAGGGAGGAGTGTTTTCTCTGCAAGGATCATGAGGCAAATGACAAAAATAGATTGAGGACAATATTATCAAGACACTCCAATCCCTCCTTCGTCTCCTCTTTTCACATCTACAAGTGGAGTGAAAAGTTTTTTCGATGCTTGATTTAGATTGTCACCTGCTTCGATAAGATACGTCCCCTTCTGAGGCTGTTTTGAGTATCTGTGAAGATAAATAAAGCACAGCACATCTAGCTCATCATTTTTGAAGATACCAAGATCTATTTATGTCCATATCTATCCTCGTCCCTTTTTTTCTCTTTTCAAACATGATGCAACAACACTGAAGCACAATTCCTCTCTTTGTCTCTCTGTCTTTTCCTGACATGAATATCACAGGAGTTTAAAGCATAAATCACATTTTCAGTTTTCAAAGAGATTCAGTAAACTTTCATATTGTTTTTAAAGCCAACATTCATAATTCAAGGATACATCTGGCATCCTGCTTTGGGTAAAACTGACCTTGGACTGAACCTACAAGGAGATGGAGCATCGATATGAAGAAAGAGGACATTTGCTCTCTGTTTTTTCTTTACACTAGTCACATATTTTGCCTTTTGACACACATAAACACACACTGAACTGTGAAAGTAAATGATGTGCTAACCTGTCATAACATGGTAGATATGGCAGAGTACACCTTTGTGACTGGATAATTATCATTTTTTTGGGTGATTTTTCTTTAAAATAATGTCTTAAATGGACAAAAACATTGGAGCTGTTTCCATTTTTGAATTCATTTCTGGCATTTGTGCTTTGCTTAACTGTAAACAGTGGAAAGTGAAAAGGGATTAGGGAGAAAAAACTGGACTTCAATGGCTGAAAAACTCCCACTGATCCACCAGGGTATTCCTTGACAAACAGTGTTTTCCTACAGCCTAAATCTGATGTTATTTATTTTTACTTGTTAATGTCAGACGAGGACACAGACATTAAAAAAAAGTCCTAATTTTCCTTGAAAGGTCAAACCTTTTCTCAAGTGTTGTAAAATAGTGTTTTGTTGCCGGTTATCACCACAGTGTTCAGCTTTGAGGTTTACATTTTTTTAATGTGTCTATTTATTGCCTTATTTATTTATTTATCTATTTTTTTTTTATTTATTTGTTCTTATTTTTTTGTAGATGTATTAATTTTGCACTTTACTTTGTTATATTACTTTGTTATATTTTTGCCTTTGTTACAAATATGCCAAAGCATTTGACACTTTCTAATTACGGAAAACCTTTTCACTTTTGTCCGCCACTTTAATTATTAAAAACTACTGCATGCAAAAAAACAAAAAACAAAAACAAAAACAAAAAGACAATAGCCTAATAATGGAATCTATGCCAATTTTATGAATCTTTGGGATATTTTGCCAAACCTCTTAGATAATGAGCAAATTAAGCAAATTTTTTTGTCTTGGGGCAATATTTCATTCATATCCAATAGAGCAATAATGCATGATATTTTTGAAGAGACGCGAGTCATAACTGCTTGTAACATCTTGATTTTTTCAAGTACCACTATTCTATGTAGTTATGAGAAATGAAATTTCAGGGAGTTAGCAAACCAAGTTAGTGTTAAATATGGAGGGTTGGGTTAAGAGCTCTGTGTGGAGAGGACTTGTGACACTGGTGTGATTCTTTGAAGCTTCCTTTAGTGACTTCAACCTGATTAAATATTTAATATATTATTTAAAACAGTTGCCTCTAAGTTAAAAATCTATCTTGGCATTATTTTCAGGAGTTGTTGGGGCCTCCAGGGGTTCACACAGATGGCACAAATCCTTTAGATGAAGGGCTCTGGGTTGGGTCGGGACGGGTCTTTTTGTACATGGTTTATGCACTGCCTGCCTCGTATTATTATTCTGAAATATTGTAGAAAGTAGAAGGTACTACTGTAGGCCTCTGGTGCTGAAACATGAATGAAAGCACAAAACCAAGAATGAGAACAAGTGAGAGTTTTTTGGTTTTGAAACACAACTTTACAACAGCTGTGGTGCTGAATGTGAGCCTCCTAATCCTGTAGTCGTAAGAAGTTTCCCTGCTTTCAGCCTATGAGTCGAACAAAATCAGTAATTTTCTTTCCTCCCCTTAAATCTCTCAGAAACATTAATTTTGCTTTTTGGTTTTACACAAATGGTTAATTCACAAAAATACTACCTAACTTCTCACTAACCTTAACTCATTGTGGGGACTTTGGAGCTAACAGCACTCTTTAAGCCCACTGCACAGTTTTGGCTTGTGTTTTTATTTCCACCATCTCTGGCTGTTGTAATGTTGTTCCCAATGCAATTGTAAAGGGTTGCTGAGAAAGAAGAGAAGTCACATTTGTCAGTATTTCAGCACCAGAGCGCATCGACAAACACTTAGATTCTACTATGAACTACTGTAGCCTACTATAGCCACAATCTAGTTTACCTATTCTTATATAAAAGCACTTCCTCTTAAGAATTATATCTTACAACTTTTTTTTTTTTGTTCAAAGATAGTAGCACAATGAAAGAGTTTAGATTCAGGTAGACAATGCCTTGTATGTAGAAATAACAACCTCTTTCTTCTTTTTCTACTATGATGAATCAAAGGTAAAAACGACAACAAAATGACAAAGATGCTGTTATAACACTGACTGTGTTGTCCTTAAATAACACGTTAAAAATATGCTTAAAAATGACACCTAGTATACATTAATTCCTTTATAACATGTTGTGTCATTTTTCAAACATATTTGTCTGAAGGCGTCTTCACAATATCTTTTTTAAGAGTGAATGAAAACTCGACTACTTTGCGGCGAAAGGCCTTGTAAATAAGCACTGATGTGACTCTGGAGTCTGCTTATTTCTACAGATCTGGATAGAGTGGCAGTGATGATGATGATGATGATGATGTTGTTGATGATAATGATGATGATGATGAAGGTGATGATTTTTTCTGGAGCTTCCAGGTATGTTTTGAGTTCTTCCTCTGAGGTTTTTTGGGACCTCCGGTGGCGGTTTGAAACAATGTAAAGCACAAAGACAAACACTGGGCATTTTGTTTCACTTCCTAAATAAAAGTTAGTTTAAAAAAAAGTTGTGTAAAGATGCTTTCTTTTGCTTTTGTCAAGATTAATATCTTAAGTAGGTTAAGGAGACAGCTAATGTCAGCATACTAGCATGTTAGCATGGTTCTAAATAACTACACTACAATAAAATGACAATACAAGTATTTTAATTCTGTAAAATCAAAGGTCTCAAAGACAGCTTAATATCAGCATAACATCCTCTAAATAACAATGCAAACATAATAGTTATTAGCAAGCATAACATTTACCATTTTCACTATCTTTGTTGTGAGTGTTTTAGCATGCTAACATTCTTTTATTTACAGACAAAACACAGCAAATGAATAGTATATTTAAAGCTGGTGGGAATGTGATTAGTTTAGCAGATTTGAATCATTACTTAAAGGTATTGAACAAACTTAAATTTGATGTGTAAATGGTATTTGAACAAATGTTAGGGCATCACCAGAATGATTAAAATCCATCCTGAAGGCATCCTTATGACAATTCATCCAATTTTATTCTTTTTACTCAAAGGGTAAAATGTCAACCTGCTGTAGCACTGGAGAAGTCAAGGGACCATGAAAGTTATTAAAATTCATCTTCTGGGTACCTTGAATTAGCTGTAACAAATTTAATGACAATTCAACAGTTTTCATTCTAGATATTTCACTCTAAAAAAGCAACAGTGCAACAATGCCAACCTGCTGGTGGCGCTAGATGACAAGTCATGGGACCATCAGAGTCAGGAAGTCATCATCTGGGGACCATGAATTTTGGTTCAAAGTTCCTTGTGAATCCATGTCAAAGTATTAATGATATTTCACTTTAACTGAAATATCATATCATCAGTATCATCAATATCACAGAGCTACGCAGTTAGCCTGGTTAACAAGGTTTAGTGTCAGAGCCTGAGCTCAGTTAGCGTGACCTCGTCAGGGTTTTTCATTGGCTGACTATAATTCAATATATGAATGCACAATATGATGTGTAAAATCAGTGGAGTGACCCTTTTAAGAAAACATTAATTACTGCATTTTACCACTAAGCCTCCAGAAAGATCTTCACAGGGTCTAAAAATGACCTGAAAAGCCATGAAGTAACAAGTACTGTTTTAAAAGACTTCCTCCACAGCAAACAAGCTCTGTAGTAATGATTAATAGTTAGCGTATTGATAAGCTATCATGAAGAGA
The DNA here is from genome assembly GCA_029814665.1 of Acanthurus lineatus. Classification (NCBI taxonomy): domain Eukaryota; kingdom Metazoa; phylum Chordata; class Actinopteri; order Acanthuriformes; family Acanthuridae; genus Acanthurus; species Acanthurus lineatus. The sequence goes on from JAPZDV010000008.1 coordinate 8,225,258, forward strand.
TTCATGAAGTTAACAGTTAAAATAAAATAACTTGTAAAAAATGTAATTCATGTTGTATTTGGCCCTTGTGCTTTCATTACTCAGTAAACTGTTAATTAGTGTTTTGTAAAACATTCATTAAGATGATTTGCCTGCGGTATAAAAAAACTGTTACCGATTATTGTTCACAGTGCTTCACCCTCTCTCTCTCCCTCCCTCCCTCTCCAGTTTTGCCCTGTGGCAACTGTGCAGAGGTCAAAATGTGTGTGTGTGTGTGTGTGCGTTTCTGTGTGTGTGACATTTTAATTGCTTGTGCAGGGTCTCAGGGCAACGTCTTTAACCTTGACAGCACTGACACAATGTATGTGTATGTGTACGTACTGTATGTGTCAATGTGACGATTCCCATTCATTAAATAAATTCAGTTTTAATTTGCTTTATCATGTAGTCAGATGTGTTGATGAGGCATTAAGGTTGTAATAGCAGATATGGATATGAAAGCTGTTGTGAATATGATATGTTAGATTGCATGTAATAAACTATAACAGTATTCTATATTAACAATGATCAATCGCTCCCATTTGTAACTGGGCAATCTGTAATATAGTGATATACATAGTATTACAAAATCATTAAACTATGCATTTGAATTACAAAAATCCCCCCCAAAAAACTTCTACAGTAACATCAAAAAGCTTTTACACAAAGCAGCATTATCAAATAAACATTGACAACAACAAACAAACAAAATAACATTGAGTAGCTTGTAAGCACAAGATGAAAATATAGAATAAATGTGTTATAAATGTTATAAGCTGCTGTCTCCATCAGCACACAAATTGAATAAATTACTTAAATTATATATTTATTGTAAATTCTTTACTATGGGCAGCTTGTTTTAATCAAACAAAATGTGTATGAAACTCAGCATTTTCAAATACAATATGATAACCCAATATATTATTTAAATAACCTTAAAAATTAAATTAAATATTAATGCATAACCTCAAAATGTCTGTGGCGAGCCCTGCTTTCCCTGTGTCTTCTGCCACAATTACTGTTGCTGTATATTTACACTTACACCGTTTACAGTTTACAGGCGACACATTAGCTTTAGCTCCAGAGTAAATCTAGCATGACTAACCATTGAATGCTCTCATTGGATTGTTAAGGGAAGGTCGCCATAACACAGGAACTTAGATCACTATTGGCCACCATTGAGGATCCCATTGATTGTCATTGGCTACCATCTGCCAGTACTTTACCTCTAAAGACAAATGACCTTCTATTAAAGGTGATTGATTTTCTCCTATTGCTACTCAAAATATTGATTTTCTTATATTGCCTTTGGCCCACTAATGATACTAATTTTAACATTCACTGGACCTGAAAAAAGGCTTCCGAGCTATAATAGCTACTGTCGATGTTTGTGTGAAGGTGTGTGTGTGAGTGTGTGTGTGTGTTCCTATATAAATATGAAATCTATACTAGCATTAGTTTACTTTACTTTACATTACATTACATTACATCAGCCTGAACATGTATGGATTCACTGCTGCAGATGGAGGATCACAGTTGGGTTGAATCTGAAGATGAAATGCATGAAAGAAATACGACATGTTGTGAACTCACACACAGACCTACACAAGAAATACTTGTTGACATCTGAAGCTGAAGAGCTTAGCATCAAATCTTAAAGCAGTAGTTGAACTGAGATGTTGCAAAGAGTCAGCTTTAATTGTGTCTGAAACCAAAAAGTCAATAGGGATGAATTTGACTTGGCAGTTTTTGGTTTGTCCAAATATCTCAGCAGCAATTACCATGAAACTACGGTGCAAACATTCACATCACATTCCAGAGCCATCATCAGATATAAATTATAATTTGTTCCGTGTTTCCATAAAAGACTTGAAAATATTAAACCTTCTTAAACCATCATATAATACAATTATCATTATCACTGTTAGCATATTAGATGGTAGCATTTAGCTTACAGCGCTGCTAGCATAGCCGAAGAGTCCAGGTGGTCATAAAGAAGTGTGTTTAAGGTGTCTTGGTGGTTTTGTTCACATATTATCATGGACCAAAATGAGTTTGATGTTGATATGTCATGTCAGTGTATGGTGTTCAGCAAAAGTACAGGAAAGTATAGTAGTGCAGCAAAGTGTAGTTTAAATGGAAAACAAATATCAAATTTAAACATGGAAATATTAGGATACTGCACATAAATTTGTTAAAGAAAATAGCTATTTTCAAATACAATGAATGGACCTTTCACATAAGACAGAACAAAGAAAGACAAAAACTGCAAAAAAAAGAGAAAATGAGAAGCTACGTATAGAGAATATTTTATTTATTGCTCCAAAGCATTTAAATATGCTAATTCCTGTTTCCCATGATGTCTGACCTTCTAGCCTTCAGCAGGTCAAGAGTTTTAAATAGTTCATACACTGTCCCTGTGTAGTTTTCACCTTAAATCATTCATAGAGTAAAAACCTAAAGCCACACAGTGAGTGCCATCACTACTAAAACAGTCTTTAATTTAGAAAAAAAAATTGCTTTTGGAAAAAAAAAGCAAAACTGAAAACATAAGATGAAATAAATCTTTGCTTTATTACCTGAAAAATATTCTTTCCTTCCCTTTTATGAGTTTGTATCTTGCCCCAAAGCAATTTTTGACTGACTAAGATATGTATTCACACCTGTAAGATCCCCTGTGGTTAAAAACAGAAGGCTCATCCCACAGTGAAATGGGTTTCTGATGCTCTCGGGTGATTTGCTCATATTTATTCATATCTGAGATCTCTTGCTGAGGTGTAAAAGAGTAGGAAAAGGGCACGTCCTGTGTGATCTGCCAGCCCAGTCTGGCATGATGGGAGGGCAGGCTTTGAGTGCAGGTCAGAGGGATACCTTGGAGTATTTGGACTTAGTTAAAAATGTGGTATTTTCTATATCTTTATTAACAAAATGAGGATATCTCAGTGGATCATGTGGATTAGACACTGCAGCTTCAGAAACTCTTTCACAGCTCACTGGAGTCTAAAAGTAGCTTTTGATAATAGTCAGTTCATCAGCTAACTGTGTGTTTTTATTGGATTAAAAGTTAAATCTCACTATATGTTTCTGATCTCTGTACTTTCCAGCCCTTCATGTTGTCAGACCTACAGAGGTTTAGAGAAATAGTGGCCAAAACAGAGATCTTGGTTGAAGAGATAAATTTTAAACTCTTCTTTCTCTATTTCCATCCAACAAAAGCACTCTGTTTTTACATGTCAAAGCCTAAAAAAAACCTTAAACATAGTAGTATCAGATCAAAAAATACTTTGAAAAATGATGTCGTCCTGCAGATCCATCAGATCAGAAAATGGTTATATGTGTCATTCTGTTTCTGCAGAGGTTAAAATGAGAGGCAGAGATGAGCTTGTTGTAACACCTCCCAGCCCTGGAAAATGTTAACCTTTGAAAAAAAAAAAATTAGTGCGTACATCTTCTGAAAATATGGATATTTATGCCTGATAATAACACAGTGTAGCTTTAATAGGGCCTCGGAGGCCAAGTGACTTGAACCATCTATGTGTTTATGTGTGTGTGTAAATGGATGAATATGTATATACGCTTAGAGTGTAATATCACGCTTCACCAATCTGATAGGGAACATATAGAGGGCTTCTTATACACACATTCATACATGTACACACACACAGACACACACAAGCACATGAATAGCTGTACACAAACTGCTGTAGCACAAATGCAGTTGAATATGGACACACTCACAAACTCACTCATATTCACAGACACATAGATTAAAATGCACAATTGCATTCACACACACAGCAAACACATATAATTAGTGTTTGTAGATTTGCACACAAACATACACTCATAAACACAACGCAAATTGCATGCTCCTAGAGGACTGTGCTGCAACTTTATCATCATTTACTACAGCAAAAACTGTTTTTGTAATTAGCCAAAAAATTCCCACTGTTAAGTGAAAAACTCATGCAGGCTGCATAATCAAAACAGCACTGACATGTTATTTCTGCTGTATTTAATATACTGCATAATTTAGCAAGAAGATCATCGGTTTTTCAAGGACACGAGCGTATCCATTTCCAGCTTAAGCATTCTACTCGCTGCACATAAAAAAACAAAACCCACTGATTAACAGGTAAAAGATTGTGTAGTGCAGTTACCAAATATAGGAGAGGAGAGAAGAGAGGATGAGAGGAAGGTTGAGAGAAGACAGACAGAGAAAGAGACAGAGATAATGAGACAGAGATGGAGAAAAGATGGTGGAAGCCAGAGAGGCAGTGAAGAGGAAAGAAGTGTCAGGAGGCGCTGAGGAAACTCAACCTGAGCTCTAAATGGCTCCTTAACAAGAGGCTGAGACAGCAAAATGAAATTATACACACACACACACACATACAGTTAAATTCACACACACTCCTACAGAGGCAAGAGTGGCAAGCTTTCACGTTTTATTATTGTATGCATATAGGAAATTGTGCATATTCACTTGTGTTTTATAGATATTTTGACACACAAACACACACTTGTTTTTATTGCACGGTGCACTTGTGTTCACATTGCCCTCACAGATGAATTGGATTCCTTCGTACACGATACACACTCGCAGGTACATCCCCTGCTCCAGTATGGCACTCACACATTAGCATTTAACACACTCAAGAACACACACACACTTTATTGTATCTGTGGTCAAAAGGAGTTGATATGCATTGCACACACACACACACACACACACACATGCGCATATAACCCCCCAAACACACATTTAGCTTCACACACGGTGATAGGTCTTTTAAAGGGGTGTTTCACACCTCATCGCATTTCAATTAGTAGGTAAGACAGACACACACTCGCTCGCACGCACACACACACACACATGCACACACACAGAGCTTGACAGTCTGTCCGTTGGGTGAAGAAGATTCATTTGGATTCTCATCTGTTCTCCTACCACTTCCCTTCTGTATGTGCCCTTTCTTTTCTCTCCCTCTTTCTCTACTTATCTCCCCTCTCTATGTTCACTCTGCTCCCTCCCCCTCCCTCCCTCTCTCTCTCTCTCTCTCTTTCTCTCTCTCCCTCTCTCTTTGTCTTTCTCTCCATATCACTGTGAGTGACAGTGGTTTGACCTCCTGGGTTGTCAGGGGAGGCTGTTGCATAGACGGCCTGAATAGAGGAGTCTTTCCCTGGGTACAAGTCTGCTGAAGGCTGGAAGAAGACGAAACCCTGCAGCCACCTCTCTCCTTTCAAACACGCAGGGAACACCACAGCGAGTGCAGCTTTACCAAACATGCTTTATTAAACATGCTTTAAGTAACATTTACAACTAAGTGCAGTTCTATATGATTTTGCTCAAAATGTGACTAAAACAGATTTAACTGTATGGACTTTAAACAAGACAGTTTGTAAACAAAGCAGTTAATAAAATCAGTTTATTTAGAGTTTTAACAGAAATGATTCATATCAAAAAATGGCAACAATCCTTCATTTATTCTACAGGAAATGTGTATGAGCACAACTTCAACAAGTCAGCAGGTCAGAGACCGTAAACTGCACAGGTGTATTACAGAGAATACGTTGAGTCAGCCGTGCTAACCTCAAAAAGCAATCATTACCCTTTTAATCATAATTTTTTTTAAAGTCATTAATATTTCATATTTATAGGCCTATAAAACCTAAAAGTTCAGTTTTTATGTGTTTGACATCATTTCAGTGTAAACTTGATGGGACGGACTGAGAGATTCAAAGTAAGAGACATTTATGCACATGTTCAGAGGGCTGGAAAACACAAGAAAACCAGGAAACACTGCATTTTTTTATCGAAATGATCTGAAAATCAGCTTCCATGATTGTGTATTACATCCATTAAAATGTGATGGATGGTTATAACTGATACTTTGAGTACAAAGATGACCATTTGTTTCCTCTCTGTTGGTCTGATTTCTGTGTGATCGTTAGTTTAAAGCAAAGGTGTTAAAGCTCCACCTTAATTAACTACAATAATAACCTCCTGCTTTTTTTTAATGCGTGAGTCACCATCAAGGAACTGTATAACACATAACACTGTAACAGTCACAGGGAACATTTTTCCTCATTCAGTCTGTTTTAATACATTTTTCTAGCATACTTACATACATTTATATTCAAGAAAAATTACCAATGCTTTTGCACTTGTCTTGTGATTCAGTATTTTTAAAGTGTACTATTAATACATTCATTTAAGTAAAGGATCTAAGTATGTTTTCCACTACTGATGGTATCAGTATATACAGGGCATGATGGTCAAAACCAGCCTGGAGTTATAATTTAAACAGAAATCTTCTTTATCTTCTTAAGGACTAAGTACTCTGTCTACTTTGTTTATCCTCAGTCTGATTTCATTTGGAAACTCCTCAGCAATCATCTCAGCTCAGACTGAAATATTTCACAAAACATCCTCCAATGATGACAGACGGGACAGTAACAGTGAGCTAAAGCAGAGCGGCGTTATCAATCTGGTGTCACATGACTGACACACAGGTAAGAGGAAACGGACAGAGGTCGTACATAGGTCAAGAGGGAGCGTCACAGCTGTCTTATGTTATGTGCGTTTATGTGTGTGTATGTGTGTGTGTGTGTGTGTGTGTGGAAAAGAGAGGGAGGCAGGGAGATAAATTGGGTATAAATTGAATTCTTTCCAACTGGGAAACTATTGTCTGTTCATCCCTCTAAAACACACACACAAACACCTGCATCACACACATTTCAAGGGTGAGACAGGTGTTGAGCATGACGGGGAAATTGATTCCACCCTGAACTCAATACATACACACACCGCTAACCCCCCCACCCCCCCACCCCCACCCCCCTCCACTACGTCCTCCCTCCCTTATCTTTAAGCCTCCATCCTCCTCTCATCCTCTTCTTTCCTCTTTCTTCATCCTCCAGATTCTACTTGCCAGACTTCCTCTGATGTATTTTTTTCCCCTCTGATGCGACCGACAGCGTGTCACAGCTCTCTCAGGACAGCGACTCGCACACTTGAGGCTGTAAAATGTTTTTATTTTTTTCTTTCTTTTTTTTTTTTTGCCTCACAACATTACAGCAAAACTGAATGTCAAATATCCTCAAAAAATGTACGTTTCTCTTCATCGTTGCATTTTGCAGGATATCCAGGGAGATACATCATGTGAAACTCTGCTATGTTGCTTCTCACACCCACACAGATTTATTGTTTCTTTTTTTTCCGTGAGATAAAAAAAGAAAAAAATGCCATTTATGGTTGATAGTTTTTCTTTTTTTCTGTAATCTCTTTCTTTCTCTAATGTGTCTTTTATTGCACCAGTACAGAAAAAAGCCCTTAGGCGCTACACACACATACAAACACACTCACACACACACACACATACTCCCTTTTTCTACCTCACACAGACATGATACATACAGAAACATAGCATAGTACAGTATGTATTGGTTTATTATTAACAGATCACTCAACACGTAGGACACACACACACTTCAAAACATACACCTTTTAACGTTCACAGGCATGAATGCACACACAGGCTCCACACTGTTGACGTCATGATGTAACTGTGTCAGCGAAGCACTAATTCAGTGTCTTTTGTTAGTTTTCTGACAGTTGCTCACACAGAACAATAACTGTTTGTGTGTTTTTTCGCTGGTTTTATGAGCAGGAAGCTGCATTTTAGCCCCGCGGCTACCGAGCATGCAGACAGACGAAGGAGAAGCAGAGACAGAAAGTGGAGGAGACAGAGAAACCAGACATTGCAAATAAGGGAGGAGAAAACGGCTGTGTGTGTGTGTGTGTGTGTGTGTGTTTGCGTGTTTGGATGTGTGTGTGTGTGTGTGTGTACCCTGTTGCCGGTGCTATTAAAGTTGTATTGCACAAGGCTTTTAGAACATCGACCATCAGCCAAGCAACTTTAGCTAATAATTTTTTAAATACCTCTGTGCTTTGTGCATGTCAGGGCTCCTCCCAAATGTGTGTGTGTGGTTGTGTGTGTGTGTGTGTGTGTGGTGTAAGTTGGAATTGTCGGCCTGTATTTGTTGATCTTCGTCATATCTTCTTGGGACACACACATGCACACACGAGCTCCTTTTCAGACATGTTCTGTAAACGCTAAATGCTTTGTAAATTTTGCATTTTGTGTTTATAAAAATCAAGATTTTTCATATAATGTTGCTCTTTTTAATCTGCTCACTCAGAGCCAAGTTGCATTTCATAACATCTGCAGAAGTCTAAATGAAAGCAGTCACATCTCCAATAACAGCACACACTACATTACAGTATCTCTTTTTAATTACATCTGTGTTAGATTTTGAATGACGACTTACAGGCAGGAGGCTGGAGTTTGTGTACCGTCATAAACCTTTCTGTTAGCTGCAGACACAATCTATAACCTCCACCAAGTATTTAAGTTGACGAGGCCAAACCACGGTGCAGTTAGAAACACTCACAGAAATGACAGCTTGCAGCAAATGGCTGAACAGAGGCTCTGCTTTTTCCTCTGTGAAGGAGTCCTCAAAGTAACGGAGCAGCGATGAGGATTCAGCTGGGAAGACCAATCCCCCATGAACATACAAACACAGTAAAAGGCCTCTGCTGGAGCAAATCAGCAGAGTAATAGTGAGTGCTCAGCCTGAACGAGCACTATGCTTTATTAAAGGCATGCACAAGAATGCAACATTCATATCAGTTCTGTATTTCCAGTAAATGTGTTCAGAGTGGATGTTTCTGCACATCATCCTTTACATCCTTTACCAACATTCAGTGTGAGTGTTTGGAGTTAAACCCCTTTATGTAGGAAAGAACAAAAAAAAAAAGGGGGTGTGGAGGTCTGGATGGAAGATGGATGCAACATATCAGACTTTAAATGCAGAGTCCAGAATTTGTGTCCTTTAAGACATGAAATTTATATCTGCCTTTTTATTTTTAGACCTCAGTCACACTGAAGAAGCTTCCATGCACGAACCATAAACAGTAAGAGTTTTAAAGATGCTGTTATTGTATGTAATCTGGAGTTTTCAGAATAATCCAATATTGGTGCTCCTGTTGGAAAAAAGGTTGCTAAAGCTCAGCCGGTTTTAAATGACTTTATGAAGATCGGTGTGTTTGTCCAACATTCATGCATCATGGCCTGCATTTATCCTTTATATTAATTGTAACAACAGTCTTTCACAGTCCTCAACCAGTGTTTTTTTAGTTTTCTAAAGGAAGTGCTGCTCTAAAATTGAGCAAACTTTGGGCCCAGTTTTTCTCCGCTGACATTGCAGTGGAGGTCTGAGCAGGTTATCAGTCCAAATGATCCTGCTGCTGCAGATCGTAATCTAAACGTTACCAATGTTCTGGTCAGACGGTTCCTAAGATCTAAGTCACAGGCTTCACTCAGCTTTTTTCATCAGGAGCTTCTGGGTGAACCTGTGATGTTTTCTCTAAACTGATGGCAATCAGCCCGGCTGAAAGGTCGTATCAGGAGGTTGGTGCTTCTCTGCTCAGTCAGTTGTGTCTCCAGAGCGTCAAGACTATTAGTTGACTGTCTGTGTTGTCTAAAGTCAGCTTCAAACGCAGAAGTTGTCTGTGAGTAAAAAGTGTTTTTCTGTTTTTTGAGCTGTGTGGAGGGAGTTTTCTTTCAGCTGAACTTATCATATTGTGACCTCCTCCTTCTCAATGACTCCTAACTTTGATTTCTTTTTTTTTGTCTCTCTTTCTTTTGTTGGTCTATCTGTCTTTTTTATAGATTAATGTGGCTGTGGGGTGTTATATGCCCACAACATATTTTTTTTGTATTATAAATGCTTGTATCATCCTGAGTCCTGACTCTTTAACATTGGCTAAATCTGCTCTGTGGTCTCAAATGTTTTTTTAAAATCAGTTAAGATTTAAAAATCATCCACTGTGTGCCCCCAAACCACAGCTTCACCACAGTTTATTTGAACCTCTTTAACCTTTATATAACATTTTGGCATGTGTGAAACATTTAAGGAGACTAAAGAGGCTATAATTCTGAAGATCTGACCCAGAAGCCAATTCCCCGGTGTTACATTTGTTAAGTAAAGATGCTCAGGAGTTTGTGTGGTCCAAAATTAAAGAACTGCTCCCCTGCTGGCCAAAGACAAAATAGCAGCTACCTCACTTCATGACTCATTTCTACCTTTCTGCATTTCCCGCTGTCTCTCTCATGCCAGAGGCAAAATATCATATGAGCACAGTTCACATTTGAGACATCATTATCCCATAATATCACACAATCACCACTGCTTTCTCTTCCCTCCTAGAATGTGAACAAGTGAAAGCCAAAGAAGCCATTACTTTTCCAGAACAATAACACAAGAAATGTTCGTTTTTAAGTGTAAAGGTGCAGCAGGGAGGCACACAAACACACCACAACACACTTTAAGATATTAAAATGGAGAAATGAGCAACATAGTGCTGAGAAAACGGAGTTTAGTCGACAAAAGAAAACAGAGAAAGATTGAGAGCTAATCTGTTATGTGTTGAATTTAATATTTTATACTATTTGTTTGTTCTTCGAGGAAGACATTGGAGCATTGAACCTGATAAACATTTTAAAAGTCTGTGTCTCTGCCGTCCCTCTGCGTCGTCTGTGAGGCTTGTCAGGTAGATGCTGCCGAGTCGTGACGACCCACCTTTGCTTTACCTTCACCAACGAGCTCATGCGTGAACTCACAGAGTCAGAATATTAGTCATTTAAGACTAAATATATCAATAAAGCAAAAAGAAACATGAAATATTTTATCAAAAGAAGCCAGATGAGAAACTCCCTTTCTTTCATATGATCTCTTTAAACTTTTAAACGCTGTCAGAGGCCAGAAATCTGAGCAAACCACAGAGTCGAGTCATGCTTTAAATGGATAAAGAGACAAGTTTATTTTTATGTGCTCTGACATAAAAACAGGAATCCATTTTGTACTCCTTCATACCATAAATTCTTCTGCAGATGTGCCCGAACACACAATCAACTCACTGCCACAAGGTGACTTGGCAACCCCCCCCCAAAAAAGAGCAACTAAGGCTTTTGTCTGTGAGATGAAGAGGAAGACAAAAAAGAGAGAGAGAGAGAGTAGAGAGGAAAAGAGGAGGAGACAGATTAAGAGAGAGAGGGAAAAGAGGGGGGGTTGGGGTTGCATGCGGCAAAACAGAAGGACAGACTGAAGTCATTCAAGCTTTTCTTCCCCCTGAATAATCCCAGTTTTGTCCAAATTTAGTTGGAGGAGATTGTGGAACATCCAGTCCTTGACATCAGCCAGAAAGTCAAGTAAAAGCACCAACTTGTACTCTGACTGAATGATTTTTCTGTCCATGTTTCTCTCCTCCTCTCACTCCTTCTTTCCTTCTCTACATCTCTTTCTTCTTTTTTGTTCCTTCCTTTCTGCCTCTTTTACTCCTCTACTCTGATTTGAGTCTCTCTGTGTAACTCAGCGATGTAATCTTATGTATTAGTACAACCTTACAATTAACAACACTGTGAGAGCTGTGCAGCAAAGCAGTGCTGCTGATTTTATATGACAACAAATATAAATTATATTAGACATTTAACTATGTTTTTTTTAATTACACAAAAGAAATTTTGTATGTAGGAATTAAAAATAATGATTAAGTGTTTCATCTTTCATCAGGACTTACCTGTACCACTTAAAGAGATTCTGTGTTTTACTTAATTTACTTAAAACTAGACTAATTTACTGTTGTACCTATTTAAAAATGACTATATTAAGATACTCTTTTTAATCATTTTAATTATCTTAAAAAGTCATATTTATACATGACTGCTACAGTATGTAGTTGTCAAGCAAAGCAGCCGTAACATCCTGCTTGTAAGTCAAATCTGACAATTAAAGATGAAGATATTATCTGAACTGATGCCTCTGACAGCCGGCTGTCTCCCCCAACATTAGCTGAGGTTAACTAATAATAACTGACAGAACAAGCTGCTGCTCAGCTATGAATGTCTGGGGATCCCAAGGAAGGTGTTTAATATTAATATGAATACTAATAATACTAAATAATAATGTGATATACAGTATGTAGAACTAAGGGGTTCTGACACAAGTGGTGTAGTTGTGCCTGGAGAGGTGGGCATACTGTTCATTTATGCCCTATTTAATGCCTTTAATGTAGATTTTCAGCTGGCGTTTTTTAAGATTTTCCCAACACTAACTCCATTTTTTAAAATTATTAGTATTATTATAATTATTATTAGGACAGACATCCACATTTACTCAATAACAGCCAACATTTCCATTACAGTTGATGACCTCAGTGATGAAAGTTAATGCATCATAAAAATCTAAAAATTGAAAGCCTTCTAACAACAGAAATACTGCCCTTTAGGAGTAATCAGGATACTTTATTCTACCTAAGGCTTTGGATCAAACGCTGTTCTCATGCAATGTATAAGAAGCTCTGATAAAAACTTAATCATTCTCTGAAGTAACAGCAGCTTAATGCTTAAACAGGTTTATTTCATTGCTTTCTTTTAAAAATCTTGCCAGAGTGGATGGTGGTACAATGCTAATACTCCTCAGGAGCATTTAATGAGTCTGAGTTTGTGTCTTCTGAATCCACCACTGACAAATCGTCCTCCAAGTACAAATGCAGCATGGAGTCGCGAGGAATAACCAAGTCAGCCATGTTGGTGAGCCCGGACACCACGCAGCAGCTCAGGGCGCTGCGGAAGATATCCATGTCACATGCCTCAGACCACTCATTAGTTGTTATGTCGTAGTATTCGACACAATAAGAGGTGGTGAAGCCGTTGAAGCCCCCAGCAACAAAAAGCAGGTCATCGATCACTTCGATGCCAAAGTTGCTGCGGGTGGTCATCATGGAGGCTACTGCGTGCCAGGTGTTAGTTCGGGGGTTGTAAGCCTCAGCGCTGCACAGACGGTTGCTGCCGTCAAAACCACCGACCTGTCAGAGGAAAAGTTAAATAAAGTTAAATAAGGTGTTTAAAAGAAGGTTGAATGGCCTTAATATGTTCTTTAACTTGACAAAAAGCTGTTAAGTGCAAAGAAAAAGTCAAATGATTGAATGAATAAATGTTAATATGAAGACTTAAGTTTAGGTTTTTTTTTTAGTGAAGTCACTTGTAAATTCACATCAAATTAATTATTACAGGTTATATCATGTCTGACTTTAATTTAATGCTAAGTTTTTCACTTAACAGACTGGTTTGCTCAGATTTTTTACAGACATTCTTGGTTCCCAGAGGATGAGTCCTAAAGACTTCACTGAAGCCCATGACTTTTCTTCTGGCGCCACAATAAGGTGTGCATCTGTGGTTTTTAGTGAAATGTCTCAAAATGTCTTAAATTATTCACCATGAAATCTGATCAAACTCTATGGCAGCAACTTGTACCTGCAAACTACATTTATGTTGCAGAATGATTTAGGCACAGCTTTTGTAATGACTTTGTGTTAGCATGCTGAACATGCTTAAGGTTAGAGCTACCGTTAGCATGTTTGCAATATGGTAACAGCATTAAGTTCAACTCATTTAGCTGTTATACGAGCATCAGCAGTGTTTAATGCACTTACTGCAAAGACGTGGCCTGAATATGCAATGACACCAATGCCGCTGCGCCTGCTGTTCATGGGGCTGATTCTTGTCCACTGGTTGGTCTCTGGGCTGTAATACTCACAAGTTTCAAGGCACTCGTTCCCATTGAAACCACCACAAATGTAAACCTGTGAAGAAGAGCATAACAATTGAGTAATATGGTTCTTTTCCTTGCTTAAACTGATGACTAAGTTTGCTGAGGTTGTGAGCATTTCTACACCATTGTACAGTATTACAGCTAAGACCCAACTTTTAGTGAAGCATCTTAAAGCCCCAGCTGAAAAATAAATCAAACTGATAAATCAGACATTGTTACTTTATTGCCAATAAGTATCAGCTGATAAAAATGCATCTTTAACTTTACCCACCTTGTTGTTCAGAGTTGTGCAGCTGGCGTCGCTCCTGCTCTCATGCATTGATGCAATGAAGCTCCACTGGTTGGTCTCGGGCGTGTAGCGTTCTGCAGTGTTGAGTCGTATATTCCCATCATAACCTCCCATTGCATAGATGCATCCGTTCAGCACAGTAACACTCACGTAGCAGCGGCGGCAGTACATGGGCGCCGCCTCGTGCCACGTCTGGGTGCTCAGGTCAAAGCGGCGCACGCTGTTGAAATACTCCAACCTGTCAAAGCCACCAATGCAGTAGACGTACCCATTGAGGAAGACTGAGCCGTGATAGGCCCGGGGCCGCTCATCAGGGTTCGTCAGGTTGGTCCAGCAGTTTGCACGGACATCGTAGGCCTCAATGCCGTTGGTTGGATCGCCTCCGCTCCAGCCTCCAATGGCCAACAGGATCTCCCTTGGCAGGCGAGGACGAGCAATGGAGTTACAGAAACCAAAGGGTCTGTTTGTGATGTTCTGTTCGATGATCTGACTGGCTTCCAAGGCCATGTGAAGGCACTCAGGGTTGTGCTTTACCAGCTCACTGAACATCACAATCCTCCTGATGTAATCACTTCCCACCATGGCCAGTCGGACCTACACAGAGAAAACAAGACAGGATGTTTTGAGTTGAGTCGGAGTTATTCCACTCCAGTGTTCAGACCTCTTTTGCTATCTAACAACTATTTTAACTGAGACTCATACTGGTTTTTACCCATGTTTACCACTACCCAACTCCAATTTTATCTTTAATGAAAAAAATTTGAAAAAATGTATTCTCATTATCAAAAAACACCCAAAGTACTCCAAACCAAAAGCGTATTCGTCTCATTCTTAATGTTCTTCTCCTATTTATTCCAGCAATCCAACTGTGCATTAAAAGTAGTTAAAACTTTCACTCTTTTTGTGAAAAATCTTTGATCTGAACTGGGCTTAAGTCTTTCTACAAGATTAGAGAAACTGGACTAAATAAGTCAGTCTGAACAAGAATTGGACGACCAAAATAACAGAACTGCAGTTTTAAAACCACCTAAAGAGCCTTTCAGTGTTGGGACAACACCATCAGCTAAAGTTGAAAACGTGAACCTAAATGCAAATGAACATTATCATACCTTAGACATGAGTGCACCAATGTACTGTTTTCTTTCTTCAGGCGCGTGAGTGATCCAGGAGTGGACTGCCTCAAACACAGTATTCTCCTTTTTCACATTGAGGTCGTCTCTTTCGATGATTTCAGCGAGTTCCTCCACTGAGAGATTCTGAAACTCATCACAGGAAGCGACATCCTCAAAGTTATCAATGATGTAGCGGAAGGATTTGTGCTGCATTTCCTCGCAGAAGCAGAAGTTGGTGAACTGCCAGATGCCGATGCAGTTTTCTGGACTCAAGTGATTCCCAATGAATTCCCAGCATGCTTTTACAATGTCCATTATATTGAACTGATCAGCGGCTTGCAGCAGCTCCTGCACGTGGTCTTGTGTCACAGAAACAGAGTCGGTGTATGCAAACTCAATGATGAGCCGCATCATTTCAGAGGACAGGCCGGGTATTTCAAAGACAATTTGGCCTGGGGAGGCCCAGCGACTGAAGAGAGCCCTGTGGGTCAAGACAAAGACACAGCAGGGGGTTGAAAATAAACTAACTGTATTCAACTTTTCTGCCTTTCCTCACTCTAACAACAATAAGAAAAAAATCCTCTCAAGATAGATGTGATGAAGTTAGAAGGAGAAAATGTCAGCACGAGTTAAGTATGACTTAGACAAAAGGTTATTCTCTGTGTGCATGAAGCTCTAAACAACAGCACTAATGAACCACATGCATACATATTATGATCATTTGGGTACATTTTGGGTCTTGTTGGTTCACCCAAGTTGTCAACTTTAGTCATAAAATCAATGAAATAACTGACATCTGTAAGATAAAAACAGATCTCTCTCTTTTTTGTTCAGTATATTAGAGATTTTTTAAGTAAATTACTGTTTTATATTTACAATTGTAAAATCCAAGCTGATTGTAATAGCAGCCTGGTTAAGTTATTGCAATAAAATCTTTCATTTAAATTGAAATCAGACACTTCTGACTGTGTGTAGACAAGCATGAACCCTTTGAACTTTTGAATTTTGAACAATCCTATATTTACCATCAGGTTTTAAATACCTTCCTGTCTACATCAAAAACTGTTTTATCACCTCTGCTGCACGAGTCAATCAAACTCATATTGTGATTGCAGTGTTTCTCTCATTAACTGATCATTAATTTCCTCTTATTTTTTGTTGTTTTTTTCTGTTTATTTGAAGGATACAAATCCATTAAACTTTCTTCTAATATCAGATAATCAACTCACCGAAAATACGGGCTGCATTTGCAGAGGATGACCTTGTGGACATTAAACTGGACATCCTGAACTTTGATGACTGCGTCACAAAAGTCTCCGTTCAGCCGGAGTTCGTTGTACACCGAGCTGGACATGTTAGAGGAAATTTCTTGGTCATTCATCTTGAATTTTCTTTTTTTTTTTTTAAAAATGATAGCTTTTCCCTTGTATTTTTTTCTGTCTGTTAGTTTGTCTCAAGAGTCTCAGCAGGTTTTCTTAGTGAGGTCAGAATGTGAACACAAACGCATCACGACGGGATTCCAGAACGGATTCATGTGACGTCACAACAACAACTGTGGACGGAATATTAAAAACGTTCACCATCATATTCTCTTTAAGTCACTGACTTCTATATTTAGACTTTTTTAATGTTTTTATGTTAAGTTAAATTAATTAATTGATGTGGCTACTTTTGCATGCATGCAGAAAAACACTAAGAAAGTTTAATATTGTTCAAACACATACAAAATAAGGCCCTTAACTACCAGTATGTACTGGTGTTGTGAATTTTTGGGAAGCTTTTTAAGAGATACATTTCAGTCCATTATCCCTATCTTACAGATGTCCACCAGTTAAATAAGTAATCAATAGTTAAAATATGTATTTATGCAACATGCAGTCAGAGAGCCAGACAAATGTGCAGAGCACTCCATGGCTACTTCCATGAGTACACCTGTAATACAACAGATCTGCAACACAATTTACATTTATGAAGATAATAATGTTTAGTCCCCAAAGATTCACCGTCTTATGGTGATGGAGATGTTTGTGTGTCTGTATGATCCTGGAGGTGTGTTGTCAGGGTGAAATAGCTGGCAGGGTATTCAAGACTGATTGGTCTCAGGGGAGGGACTCGGAGGGATTTGGAGACCTTATATGTATCAGTCTTCGAAGAACTACAGAGTCCCCAGATGGCACCCTTTCCAGGATGCAAACCGGGGACTCCAGGTTGACTGAGTAGTCCAGACTTCAGTCAGAGGTGGCGCTATAGTTGGACTCACTTCTGTGCTACAGTTCAGCAGTCAAACTCTTTGAGACGGGCTGGACTTTTTTCTTTTCCTTGTGAGAGGTGAGAGGTTTGTGATGCTCACAAGCCCTCAGCTGAGAGCTGCTGGGTTTGATTTCTCTCCAGAGACCAAGAGGGTCGCCTCTATACAGCTGTGAGCCGCTGAGGTGAACGCTCTGACTTTTATCTGTATTCATGCACCAAACACCGGTTTGAAGTACCCTGCCTTCATCATCCTATTGTGAAAAGAGATATCTTTCTTTTGTGTTGCCTACATGACCTCATTGTCCTCTTTGAGGGAGCCCTTGAGATGTGACAACACAAAGGCTGATGTTGTCCATCTTTTCTGACATTACTGACTTACAATTTTCAATTACCTGATACAGAAATACCACAAAATAGTCACTGAGTTTAACTGCACAGGATTGTAACAAGAGCTGTGTAACTCAGCTCATTCTACATGAGACTACAAGACTACACAGGAAGCCAATCGTGTACATACACACACACACGCATACACGCACACACCTACACACAGTCAAACACACATTTATTGCCCAAAAATCTGCACTCCTTCCCTGGTATTAAATTGCTGCCTTCCTCGAGGGCAAACACAGCAGGTAGCTAGAGATCTAATTAGCTAGTTAGCCTTTGGTTGACTGAGTAAAGACCCCATCCAAGAGAAATCTGAGCTCAGTTCACGACATTTTGCTGTGATAAAGAGGAAATGTGTGCGGCAGTGAACAGTGGGACAGAGCATTGTGTTGATGAATGGCTGCTAAATACAGGCTTCTGATTAAACAGTATCTGAGGAAATGGCCATAAAAACAAAGAGACAGTGGAGAAGAATGACTGTAATCGAGACAGATTTCATCAAAACACTTGAACTTATTTACTGGGGTCATTGTGCTTGTTTTCGGATCATTGGACGACTAATCCGTCTTAAAGGGAAAACAGCTCAGGAGTGAGATGTCAAAACATTCAAACACATAATGTGAGCTGAATGTTTAACAGGGGAAATAAGTTTTCACAGACCCACAAGCAAAAAAATTAGATTTTAAATAAAAT
The DNA here is from genome assembly GCA_029814665.1 of Acanthurus lineatus. Taxonomy (NCBI): domain Eukaryota; kingdom Metazoa; phylum Chordata; class Actinopteri; order Acanthuriformes; family Acanthuridae; genus Acanthurus; species Acanthurus lineatus. The sequence continues at coordinate 8,243,684 of JAPZDV010000008.1, forward strand.
GTGGCTGAAAAAATGTTAACCATTACAGGCTCATTCTGAAATTACTAGCATTAGTATAATAGTAATTTGCTTTATGTCAATTCTTTACCTTTTGGTTCTCTGAGCTCAGCTGCTTCACTCATATCTACATTGTTTATAATTTCGGTTTCATGTTGCTCTCAGTTTTTAGAAATACTTCTGCAGATTCTCTACATAAGCTAAAGTCAGTTTTCCAAGTTTTTCCTGCCATCTGCTAGAAATTTACTGTACTAAAGTGTTTATGGGTGGATAATTTTGTACATTCACAGTTAACAGCTGTGGAGATCTTTACCTTTTGCTTTGGATTGAAATGTGTTGGATTGTTTTTAAAATAGAAACAGAAATTTAGTCGTTTCCCAAAGGACAAAATTTGCAATACTTTTTTTTTTTAGACTGTTTAGTTTTACATCAAGGTTGATAAATGTGGTTTTAGGTGAAATATCTTGTCAACTTTTGGACATTTCCATGAAGTACGGTAAGAAAAGAACAAACTTTAAGCACTAACACATGGAGCATTATCAAAAAAGAGAATCAGGTTACAATCTTTTATTCAAAACATGGCTTCTTACAATAAAACACCGACCAGATACACACTTCAAGTTTTTTCTAACCTTATTCTAGTACTTTTGTTTTGTTGCATCTATGACTCAAGCTTGTTTTTCCCCCTTTTTTCTTCACAAGCTCCTGTCTGTTTTTTCTGAGTTTTATCTATTAAAACAGTCCTAAATTACTTCTTACTTTTCACAAAAAACTAAATATGTTGCTTTTCAGTGTCATCAAGAGCGACACACAAAAGCATTTTCTGATTTGACGTCTCATTTACAGAACAGCATCATTTGTGCGTCACTTCCCAAACTGTTACATGTGTGACTAAGTGTATCTGAGTGTTTATCTTCCACTTTCAGTACCTTAAAAACAACTAAAAATATATTTCTTAATTGAAAAGTTGTATTTTTTTGGGGTTATGTGAGCAGCTCATTTGCAAAGCTCATACTTACAGGCAGCATCTTTTGTTTCGTATCTTTGCTATTTGCTTTCAATCTCAGCATCAGTCAGGCAACACTGTTGCCATAAATTTCACTCATTGCAATAAAATGGAAATAGAGTCGTATTCCTCATTCGCGCTTCTCTCTTTATCACTCTCAAAAAACGTTCCTGCGTGAGCTGAAGCGAGCATATCCATGATTAACTGGAAATTTGACTAAACAATCCTCTGAGCGTCTCTCAGTCATTACGCCTAAATATGACAGAGTGTTAATACTCAGAGATTTTAACATTCATGAGGGAGAAACAAAGGAACCGGAGCCACGACGTGTGAGAAGAACAGAGATATGACCGGACACTAATGAAGATGTATGTTGCCAATACACATCACCAAGTGTGTATGTGTGTGTGTGTGTCTGCTTTGGGAGAATGGACTTCATTCAGGATCCAAATTGCCTCTAAAATAGCTTGATAAATGCAAGTAGAAAAAAAACAAATTACACTTGTCAGTTTCAATTTATTCAAACAGTAAAACCTCTTTCGCTCTATCATCCATGTCATGTCTGTGAAAGTAGCTGCCGTTACCACATCCTACCGATTCAAAGATCATCCCACGCCGACTTGTTTCCTCATCTCCTCGCTGTGGTTTTAAAGTGTGTTTAACTCAAATATATCAAATATTGCAAACAGAAAAGTGAGTCCACCCACATCTGTACTTGTCGCAAAGCAAACTCTCTGTCAGTTTTCTCACCTCTGTCTTAATCCCTGTGGCCTGTCACACACACACACACACACACACACACACACAAAAAATCTGGGCACAAATAAACGTGAAAGCTCTCAAGACCTCTGACCTTTTGTTCAAGAACCAGCCTGCAGCAGGTTTTGACACTTCAGCTGCATCGCCGTGACACCGTACGACTCAGCTTGACTCTGCTCACTTTTGAGTTTCTCCCGCTTGTTTTTTTTTCGACAGCAGACAGCTCTGCCTGAACGTAGGCGGGATTTTACGTGACCGTCATCAGTGCGTCTCCTTCTGCTTCTCCTGCAGTTTGGAAAAACAACACAGAAGGTTTACTTTGTCATTTAGGAGCTGCGGCATTTGTTCGCTGACATAATGACAAAATGTTGCCCACGCTGCACATTAATTGCTAAACTGATGGATTGAATGTTGACCTTTCTTCTGCTCCTCTCATTTTAAGGACTTTTCCCATAACAGAGAAAATCAAAGGGATTCAAAGCACCTCTTAGTATCACCTCAGCTTGTTTGGTGGTGAATTTGAAGTTGGTGAATTTTGCATATTTCCATCCATTACTCTTCTGCAACTATTAGGAGTTGGGTGGCGTTAATTCTTTAGTCCTGTGCTGTTAAGCTGTTGCAAAAAAAAAGTACAGCAAGGAGATGAAATTAAAAGAGTAAAAATCCAACTTATCTTAATTTTACTTTTATTCAAACTTAAGAAATCAGAAATAAACTTCAAACTAAATAATAAATTATTTCATGTATGTAATTCCTCTAATGGAAACTCCTGTCTCTGAGAGATTTTTTTCTCCAGACAAAAAAATAAGAAACACAGTAAATACATTCAATTAACTTATAGGCCTCTATAAATTTACTTATGTTTGTCTTTGTGGCTCTAGGTGCCCTGTTTTGTAAATGTATTGAGTTTAAAGTGCACTGAAATGATGTACGAACAGTGACACAGATGTTTACTTCCTGAGTTGCTCTCTGCTTGTTTCACATGCGTCTGAAACACTCTGGTGCAATATGCAGCCGTGTGAGAGGGGAAAAGTAGGTCTGCGTTGCTGCAATGCAAAAAAAACAAGAAAAGCTGACGGCGCAGAAAAAAGGTAGCACTCTGATCCATATTCATATTTCCATTCATTTTACTGAGAACTCCCAACAACTGTTGATTCACTTTGAAGAATCACTTGTTAGTTTTCAGGAGTGTGAAGTCATTTTTTGTTTTTTTTTGCATAATTATACAGTTACTTTACGGGGTTTTCCTGTGGCTGTGAGTGTGTTAAGTTGTGTGCACACACACACACACACACGCAGGTTAGGTCTGCACTGGACTGTACAAACACACACACGCACTATCGTCTTGCAGAAATTACACATTCAGCTTAAGGACTCGTTTTTCATTAACCTTTATTTTTCCGAGTTAAGCTGGCTGAGCATACATGTTTTTTTTTTCATTACTTTCCATCCACACACATTCAACCCCATAAGCCTCACTAGAAGAAAAAAAAACCCAGGCAAATTTAAGCACCAATTTAATTATCTTCAGGTTTAGTTTTCAGCTTAAACACACAAGATCAGTGAGGATGAATCTGATGACTTTAGCAGATGAATCAAAGCTCTAGTTTATATTTCTGACACTGAGAGCATCCACACTTGACAGCACCGCAATGTGAGTTTAAACCATTAAAATTACTGAAGTTAAGCAGTAAGCTGGTGATTGTCTCCTCTTTGTCCTGAGGAAAATCAGTTCATATGTGCATTTCTTTACAGAAAGCTACCAGACAGATCAAACAGGGTTAAATTATCATATAAAACCATGTTTTTTTCTCAGTTGTATTATTGTTCTTATTTAATAAAGTTAATGCTAATTAAAATCCTTCTTAGTTACTGTTACTATGCCTGTGAGGTTTTCTGTTAACAACAAATTTCTTGTGTTTTTATTAACACAAAAGATCCTTATTGAAATATCAAAAGAGCAGCTTCTCATTTATAGTTTGGATGTATTATTGTCTAGCTTCTCTTTTGTTAATGTACTTAAAACTAAAGTCAACCATGTAGCCTCAGTAGGAAGCTTTTAACAACTGTATCTCAGATTAGAGCAGTTTTTATTGCATATCAAACACTTTTGATGATGGTTTTGGTTTTATTTAGGCTTTCTTTTGGTGTCAACCTTTGTATCACTTCAACATGCAAACGAATCTGAAGCTTTTGTTTGGCTCACGGCAGCCTGGTGTGCAAGAAAATATGTGACTTAAGCTTTTTAAATTGCTTTGACATGGTAGCCGCATGCCAAAACACATGATGCACACACATGTGTTGCCAAATTTTTAGCATAAACATTCAAAATAATACGCCGTTCTTTTCAGAAGCTCATAGGTAATAAATTTCCTGCTGACTCGTCATAAATCAAAAACGCTGTTGTGGCCTCCAAAGGACACAGTGGCGGCAGTAATCTCAGAGCTATTCTCTGAGCAGATCTATATCATTGTAATGAATTGTACTCAAACACACACACACACACACTCACAGGTATTTTTCATTACTTTCGCGCCGTGTTCCCTTTTGAAGTGTAACAGAGTCTACCAGAGAGCTAATTTAGCGACTCTGATGGGAAGAAAAACCCAACAAAGAAACATTTTCAAAGGTGATCTCTGCTGATT
>JAPZDV010000008.1:8253324-8267623 GCA_029814665.1 Acanthurus lineatus
TGCATCATGGGTGCATTTGTGCATTTAGATTTCGGGAGCATCTTGTAAAGCTAAATTTAAGAAGAAACTCATGAGATCTGGAGTCAGAACGAGAACTCACACAGGCTTTGTAAATATTAACTCTGTCAAACTGCTCTCTAATGTTTTTGGACAGCTGTTTGGCCCAAAGCTTCGATTTAAATGCTTCTTTTTTCTTTTCATCATGCGCAGTTATCTCTCATCATTAAAGACAGTTAATAACGTTTAAAGCATTAGCCTGTTAACAACATCATACAGTCGCTCTAGCAGTTAAAGTGCATGTCAGAGGAGGAAAAAACAGAAAAGGAAAACAGGTTGATTTAAGCAAACATAATTTGTCAAACAGGATTAAACTTAATGTTGAAGTTGTCAGAAAGCAGATGTTTATATTAAGAAATAAGGATCAACATACAACAAATTTCTCAAAAAAGTTGTGACTCTAGCGAAGTTAAACACAAACTATTGCTTTCTGTTTTTATTTACTATTTTTCACAGCATCCCAACACCTTTTTGGAATCAGAGTCGCATATTATTATTAAATAATTGGAGTTTTTTGAGTGTCTGCAGCCATTCAAAGAGGAAAATAGTGTACATCTGCAAAACCTGGAGCAGCTACTGTACGCAGAAATAACAAACCTATTTTCCGGAGGAGTGATGGTAATGATGGTTGGAGGGATGAGGGGCAGAAGGAGTAGGAAATAATGATGGGGTGTTACAAAAGAAGAGAGAGAGAGAGAGAGATTGTGTGAGTGAACAAGAAACAGGTGAGCACAAACTGACACCTGTGAGAGACACGAACACGCACAAAGAGAGGCGTGAATGAGGGAATACACGCGAGTAAAAAAAAAAAAAAAAAAACACACACACACACGGACAGATCCCTGGACAGGAAAGATGAATGATGTAAGGATGTGAAATTACAGCTCTGATGTCCTGTCCACACTCTCCTCTCCTCTCCTCTCCTCTCCTCTCTTCTCTTCTTTCCTCTCCTCTCTTCTTCTCTGTTTATTGTTGCGTTTATCCTCGGGCTAATCTTAGCCATGGATGTCTGTTTGCGTGTGAATGCGAACTCATCTGAGTGTGGTACAGTGGTTTATTAAAGGAAAACCATTAGCCATCTGTTTGACTCCATGCTCCCTCTCTCTCTCTCTCTCTCTCCCTCTCTCTCTCTCTCACACACACACACAAATTGGCCTATTGTTGCTCCCCTCTGCTTTTATCTCTCATAGAATATACATGATGCTACCATTACTGGAGAGGAAGATAAGAGAAGAAGAAGAAGAAGAAGAGGAGGAGGAGGAGAGAAGAGACGAGGAGAGAAGAAGAGGAGAATAATCCTCATGCGATGACTCAGTGTGTGATTAGCTCATTTCCTAGAGCGTGTGTGTGTCGTAGGTGTGTGTGTGTATGAAATACCTTTTATATATGTGTATACATGCAGTAAAAAATGCATACATTTGTATACAGATGTACATGTATTTAACTGCGTGTGCTCGTTGATGTGTAAGGGTATATGTGTGTGTATATGGACTTTTCCTGTTTATCTGTATCAGTCGAAATTGTTTCCCACAAGGAAAAAGAAGATGTTGTCTATAACATATTAATCTAATTGCTTGCAGAACTGGCCATAAGATTTGTTCTTTTAATGACTAAAAAGAATAATAAGAAAATGTCCTTGTTTTATGCCATGAAATCTGGTAAAACCTCAGTTTATGTATTTAAAGACACATTAGAGAGGCTGTGAGCACTTAAAGGTCCAGTGTGTAGATTTATGGAAGGTATACTTGTTGAATATGGCAGAAATTGAATATAATATTCAGTAGTACATTTTATTAACACATAATCACCTGAAGGTATGAACCATTATAGATTTATCACCATATAATAATCCTTTAGTATCTACTAAGGGAGCTGGTCCTCCTCCTTGGTATCCGCCATGTTTCTACAGTGGCCCAGAATGGACAAACCAAACACTGACTCCATCTCCAACTTTTGTGAGTTTCATAGCTTCTGTATGATCTCCTATAAGCTCAAAGGAGGAGGAGGAGTGATATAAGGTCTCATGCAATTTGCAACTTCACCACTAGAGGCCGCTTAATATTACACACTTTACCTTTAAGTGGTTATGCAGTCAGCACCCTTGACACTTTGTCACTTTGTTTTTGAGGTAGGCCCACAATGTAAAGTTGACTTTTAAAAAACTTTAACTTTTTATGTTAAAATTCTGTGAAATGTCATTATATTTGAATAATGAATCACAGTTTTTACTTACACCTTATACTTTAACAGTTTTTAAATAAAATGTATTATATTTAGTATCAACTTATTGAGAAAGTGTTTTACACAATAATTAAGAAAATTTGAACTCAGGGAGCTGAGCTAACAGAGAAAAAACAGAGGGAAATGAAAAGTAGTTGAGCTCAAATTACCTACAAGATGGCAGTTTTAGTGTTAATGTTTATTTTTACACTGTGACTTTAAATATTAAAGTCATTCACTTTTTCAGCTGATGCTGCATCGTGCTGCGTCATGCATCTCTGCATTAATCGCAGCACAAAAACCAGCCTGAAATGCTGCTTTAACATGCTGATCTGCAGCAAATTATATAACATATGTACCGAATTATGACGAAAACCAGAGGCAGCTCACAGATTAATGTGCAGCATGTTTTCATCACTTTTTAATGAAAAGCGTTTTTTTTAACACAACAATCCATGAAGGGTGTTATAAGGCTGTATTAACAGTTTGTAGACATGTTTGAAAATGCATTTAAAACTCATAAGATGAAACATTTAGTAATTTTATGTCATCAATAAACTCTTTGGCACAATTAGCCTTTGGGTAGGTTTTGTCTCTTTAACAATGAAAAATTCCATTCTTTCCACATAAAAGAACTATTTCCTCCTTTCATAAACATGTCAAAAGATCTTCCTCATGTTATTTTCTGTTTAATCACCATTTATTAAGGAATACATAAGTGTATGTCAGATGTGGCCGACCTCATTCATCTGTTTCCATTTGTCCACTTACTCCTTCACTTTCTTCTCCTCTTTCCAGTAAGGAGTCAATAGACCTAATAGAAAAAATGTTTTGTTTTGTTTTGTGTAATGTGCTTTTCTGCTTTGTAATTTGTTTATGATTGATCTCAATTTTAAAGCCTAGTTGTTAAGTTGTACAATTGTGCCATTTACATTTTTATTGCTTTGTTATTTGTTGCTTTATGTCGGGCAGCAAAAGGTGTAATGATGTTGAAAAGTGACTCAGAATCCAAAGGTTTTATTATACACAAGCTTTGACAATATTTTCAGTAAACTGCAGGGTAAAATACTCAGGAGACTGTTCAAAAAATGTTAGTTTGCAACAAGGAAAAAAATAATAATTTAGAGGTAGTCCAATACAGTTGCCAATTATGTTAGCATTGTAGATTTCTGCAAACCTTAGCTGTGTTAAAACTCAATCAATTGATATTTATGTCGAAACTTTACCTTTCTATGGCAAACATCTGGTTAGATTTGGAGATGAAAAACTGGTTAGAATTGATAGTATCTGGCTTTGAAGGTCTGCTTGGGGGGGGCATACACTTGGTTTGAGTTAGGAAAGTGCATACTTTGGCTAGTTTTACTTGGTTTTGTTGATGGAAACATAGCTGAAAATTCTTGTTGTTTTCTTAAAAATACCTTGTTTTGTTGACCTTAATGTGCTCTTAAAGACCAGTCACCTGCTTTACAGCCGTCTCACTTAGACGTCAAGCCACCACCGTCCTCCTTAACCTGCTGGTGAGAAAAAAAGCTCATACAGTCCAACATTTAAAACACTGACATGTTACAGAAAAAAAATGTACAAAAACATAACAATAATGCATTTTTTCCTCATACGGAACTTAGGAAACTCACAATATGACTCTATAATCAGATTTATGTCCCCTCAATGTAAGTAATACACGTCTTCCTCCGTGGTGTGTGTGTGTGTGTATGTGTGTGTGTGTGGAGTGCAGAGCACAGGAGACTGTTGCTGTTGAAAAATGCACATCCTGCTCTGTTGCACAAGCTGCTGTTGCTGCTGCTGCTGCTGCATGGCAGACAAAGTGGGTCAGTTCTCACACACATACACACACAGGTGCACACACACACACATACACACACACACACACAGGGATCAAGGGACGCTCACAGACTTGCATTCATGTGCTCTCTCTTGTAGCAGCGTCTTTCTCACAGACTCACATGTATGCAGACGCACTCAGAAACGCCCTGATGAGAGTTTTTCTCTTGCGTTTGGTGAAAATTTGTTCCAGCTGTTCCGGCACTTTGAGCCGCTGGTGATGAAGACCGGATGAAAGATTAGCAGACCTGAGACAGACCAGCAAAGACACAATAGCAGAGGTAATGAGGAGAGAAGAGGAGAGGAAAACTACCAGAAAGACAAGATGGGAGGAGGGAAAAGGAAAGCAAATGGAAAGAGTGAAGAAACAAAAGGAAAGGAAAGGAAAGGAGATAAAAAATGAGAGATGTGAGGGAAATGTTAGGAACAGAGGATAAAGAAGATGAAATGTAAATAAAAGGAGAAGAGAAACAGAGTAGAAAACAGAAAAAATACAGGAAAGGAAACACAAAAGAGGAGAGGAAAAAGGTTATTAGGGGAGGACAGAGGATGTTAAAAATGAGATACAGGAGGAAGGAAAGTAAAAGAAATGAAAGGACAGGAAGGAAGAGAATGATTAAAGGACTGAAGAAAGGAGACGAGTGGTGAGGAAACAAAATTAAAGAGAAAGCAAACAAACAAAACGAGAGGAAAAAGCAAAAGGAGGATGGGAAACAAAGGGTGAAAGGAGAACGAGGAAATGAAGTGCAAAGAAAACAAAAGGAAAAGGAGGAAAGAGAATAGGAAATAAGACAGGAAAGAGAACAGAAAGGACAAGAAAGAAAGAAAGAAAGAAAGGAGACAGAAGAAGAGACAAACTACAGAGAGAAAAGATAAGAGGAGAATAAACTTCATTCTATTTCTGTGTTCAAAGTGTGTTCAAAGGCAAACACTGATTATTTGCCAAATGAGCCTCTTGATTAACTCACCGTTGTGTAACAGAAAAGGCTGATGGCAGTTTCAGTGCCGTGTGTCCACTGTTTAATTAGATCACAAAGATGCCTGCTAAAGCTTTAGCACCCTAAGAGTGTTTATTGGACCATAAAAACTAGTGTTGCATCATCTCAGAAGAACTAAACAGACACACACACACACACACAAACATGCAAGCACACACACTGTTGTATTGTGATCAAAGTGTGTGTGTGTGTGTGTGTGTGTGTGTGTGTTTGTGTGTGTGTGTGCCAGGAAAAGTCTCTGCATGTCTCTGAGGTTCAGGAGGAGAAAGCAAAACAGCTAATACACCAGCCTCCCTCCTGAAAGACAGAACTGGGCGATGTAGAGGCAGGTGTGATGACACCACACACACACGCACACGCGCACACACACACACACATATTGCAGCACACATGGTGTCATACAAACACACACAAACGCATACACACACACATGTGTAAATAAACACAGGAGACAAGAGATCCGCCAGACATGAACACACTTAATCCTGACACGTTTAGTTGCACATTACACCATCACTCTCATATAGCTCTCTCACTCATCCCTCAACACACACACACACACACAGACACACACAACACGTACGCACACACACACACACCAGAGTCACACATGAGCAGCCTGAAAGCCAAAAGTCCCTTGTCCTTCCAGAGCCACCTGTCAGCAAACACCAAAACAATCTGGTTTCATATCAATCACAAAATGGAAACACACTGGTGTTTCCACACCTAGTAGGGGACCTAAACACACACACACACTACATACACACACACACACACACACACTAGCATTTCCCCAACAAACATTTCTGGGCAGTATCATTTAGCTCTGAGTAAACCTCCACTAAAACAAAAAATAATGAAACGCTGTGATTCCCTATTTAGTGGGAGATAAAGTTCCCATTGAAAACAGCACTGATGAAACTCTTTGAAACTCTTTGATGTTCTATAATGGGAGTATTTAGTCCGAGTTACAAAACATCTATCTATTGAATCCAATACTAATGAAGCTCCTCAGTCTGCAGGGGGAAACTGTTCGGCTGCACACAGAAAGTCGCAGCCACAACTGCAGTGTACATTTATTTATTATGGATTCAGTGTCAGAATCTCTAAAATGCAGGTTAATGCATGTTCATTTAAATAATAGAGCGAGGGCTCGTCTGTGCAAGAAAGGCTCCCATCAAACATGAAAGTGCTTTCTCTACTGCTCTGGGTGAACTATGATCATAGATTTGACCCTTTTCAGCAAAAAGGTTAACAAAATAAATATTCAGATGTAAAATCAAGTCACCTTGTAGCTCAGTCAGACACTCTGGCATCAAGTAAATGACTGAGGACAGAAAAAGCTCTTCAATGCAGCTCTGAAAGAGGTTTCTTCAGGAAGAGTTAAGCTTTAACACATTGTTCTGAAAACTCAACTTGTTGAACAGGCGACCGAAGAATCGTTCAGCAGGAAAAGTGCACTGCAAACTTCACAGGTCTTGTGGCTAATTAGCTGCTCAGCTGCAGCACATGAAACAACATGTGAAAGGTCTCGCAAATGTCATTTTGTTTCCATTAGATGCTGATTTGGTCTTTATTCTTTGACATTTTTATCTTTGTCTCTTGTTTCCATAGCACATCTCATACTGCAGGTTAATCCCAGTTAATCCCAGACTGACACAGAGACTGAGGACTAAAGGAGCATTTCAAATATTTACTCAAATAACTTAAAATCTTTTAACCTTAGTTGGACTCGAGTTTGAACACAGTGCTAGCTCTCTGAATAAAGCAAATGTTTTTGACTGTTGAGGAGCGACAGACATGCAGGCGGAGACATTGTAAAGTCATCTCAATTTGCTTACTTCATGGTTAAGGATAAAAAACACAGTTTAAATAATGAAATAATGCCACTATGTTTTGGTTGAGGCCACAAAACTGCTTGGTTAGTACTCAGAAAAGAATATGGATTGGGTTAAAATCACTAAATCACTTCCATAAGTTCAGTTATGTACATAAGTTAACTTATGTTACATATGTTCTGTAAGTTATGTACATTAACACATATATGTACATTACCAAAGTCAACTTATTTTCCCATGTTAAGTTAGTCTTAATTGACTTTTGATCCCCACAGGTGCAAGAGGTTGACGTCTGCTTGCACAGACAGTCAACATTTGCCAGCATGAAATCAACTCAACATGTACAACTCTTTCTCAGAAAAGTCTGAAATGCTGTAAAAAAAAGCGAAAGCTATCCTGAAGCTATATGAACCATGTTTTCTTGCTTATTTTCTTGCTGTTTTCTGTTGTTCAGAGTTTTATTCCGTGGTTTTATTTCTCAGTGCGATCCAAACATTTTACCAAACTAGATGACAATTCTTTTGTATTTTTATCAGTAGGAGTCCCACGAGGCAGCTAATAAGCTCTAAAACACAAGCAGCTTGTTTGAGTCTGAGAGGGAAGGTTGACTTGATTAGTCTGCTGTTAAAAATGACATTTCCACCACTTTTTCCTTCCTTCTCCCTCTTTATGTCTGCAGAAAAGACAGAGCTGGCGATGTGACGACTTGTCTTTGGGCAGAGTGGAGACACACTGACATTCCCAATTAAAAACCATCAGTTCTCTCCTCTTTTGTCTTTTTTTATTTTATTTTTATTACCTCTTCAATCTCAATTTCTCTCTCCAGTCCGTGTCCTCTCGCTTCCTCTCTGCCTCTTTCTGTTTCCTTCATCTCATATCTCTTTCTCTCTATCTGCCTCTCCTACTCTCTCCTTACATTTTCCCATCTTGCACCCTGCCTGTCTGTCTCTTTCACCCCCATCACCGCCCCTCTGTCATCTGATCAGTAGAATTAATGGCTTTATTTCCATCGAATCGCCATGGTGATGAATCATGTCGTTAATCATCATATCGCCGGGGTGACGGATCATGTCATTAATCAGGATTTTTTTTTTCGTTGCTAAAGCAGCATGTTAAAGAAAGCAAAACCACACGTTGGTGATTAGCAATAAACACAAGCGCTCTTTCTCTCTCTCACACACACACACACACTCACACACACACACACACACACACACACACACACACACAGAGCGGAGGCACCCTGCAGAGTTGGAGCAAAGCCAGGCAGCAGAGTGACTTCATCGCTGTTGGTTTAATCAAACTGTCACCGGTAAGATCAGAGTGTACACACACACATGCACGGAAGTTCATTATACACACACACACACATACAAAAACACACACACGCACAATCATTCAAATTAAAGACACTATATTTCTCACCATGTAGATATTTTTGTTTATTCTCTGTTTCAGGTTATAATCATCTCCATCTGAGCAGTGACATTAAGTCCATTAAGCAGTTGTGGAGAGTAACTGAGTACTGTACTCAAGTACAAATCAAGATACTTGCACTTTACTCGAGAAATATTCCATGTAATGCAAATTTATACTTCTGGTTTGCCTTATCTCAGAGGCAAATATTGCTCATTGTGTACTCCATTACATTTGTATGGCAGCTTTTGTATGACAAGTTATTTTTCAGATTAAAATATTTCATACACTTCCTGTCCGTGCACGTCTCCTTCTGCTATATTAATATATTAAACATTGTTATTTCTGCATCAGGTAATAAAAACGTGCCTCACAAGACTCCTTAAGCTCAGTTCAGATGCCCACCGGACAATGATACAGCTTATTTGGTCGACCCAGATCAGTTTTATGAATTCACATGTCAGCAGAGTCATTAAGGAGCGCTGTTACCCTCCTGCTGCGAGAAGGTCGATACAACCCCTCTTTAATTGCCCCTGACCTCATCTGGGTCCTGATCGTTTATGAGACACGTTTGATATTTTCATCAGTGGCCTTTAAATGTGAGCGGGCGAACAAGCTTAAGTGTCACTCTGATCGACTTCAACAGGCAAATTAGGCCGGACGATGAGAGACAAAATGATGTCTCCCGGGTTGCTCGGATTTACAAGGTTTTGTCTGGTGACTCACAAAACAGAGCAGATCTTTGCTTCCTGCAAAAAACACTCAACACAACGGGTATTTTTCTGAAAATGTCAGCTGGCTGTCTCCCCCTCTCAGCTGTTTTCACATATGAACTCTGACAATGTTCAGGTCTGCACATTGTGTGGTAGATTGTCCATGTCAGAGGGATTATAACATGAATAATATAAATATAAATACACTGAACTGAGGCGAGGATTGACGCCTGGGATCAGTGTGGAGGCATGACACATGCTTTGTTTATTGCACATTCAGGCTAACAACTTATCCTAAATGATGACTTATGACTGGAGAAAAGGCAGGTTACAGTCTGGGGCGAGTGATGGAGACATTTGCGTTCACACACGCAGCTTGGTCAGTTGATCTGAGTCCTTCATCACACTTTGTCATCCTCTTCATCACATGTCTCTCTCCGGATGAACCAGTTGGACTGTCTGTCTCTCATGCATGAGAAAAATGCTCTCACATCTAAGTGTTGACTAAAATCAAAACAACAATCTGTGTCTCACACACACACACACATGCACATGCACATGCACACACACACATGCACACACACACATGCACACAGACACACACAGGCTTTCTTTCCCTCAATGATCTCAGATGAATTTCATCTGAGATCATTGCTTCATTAGTGAAGCTCTAGTTGTTCAGATTGATTTAATTATCAAATCATCTATGCAGTCTGAACGTGTGTGCGTGTGTGTGTGTGTGCGTGTGTGTGTGTGTGTGGGTGTGTGCGTGAGTGTGTAAGAGAAAGATTATGCAGCGATCTTGGCTGACATTGATCAGCCTCGTCTAATTGGGAGCATCTAGCCGTGTAATTGATTCTGCTACACTTCACAACTAGATGAGTTTAGCAACATCAACAACACTGATTCACGCTGATGAACAGAACGACGCTGAACCGAACTGAACCAAGATGACCGAACAAACCGAAAAACTGAACCAAGCTCAACTAGGCTAACCTCACCTGACACTCATCCTGCCCCATGGACAGGTTAAACTTCAATAGATGAGTTAAGTTATTTTCATGTGACATATGTGTCGATGTATTGCAGTAATGCACATTTCTTTTTGCACATATTATATAATCTGATAATCTGAACAACTGCACAATCTTTATGAAATTTTTTTACACATCTAACACTCTCTAATGTAAACACTGTGCAATTAAATTTTAGTATATGTACAGGTATATTTTACATTTTTTTTCTGAATTTTTAAAAAATGTATACATGATTCTTGACTTTTGGCTCATTTTGTTTCTCTATTTATTGTGATTGTTTTGCATTTAAATACGAAAGTCAATTCCCTGCTTATGAAAATCTACTCATTAATAAATATATTTCCCCTTTTTTTTCTTATTCCTCTTCTTCCTGATTTCTATCTTTCTGATTTCATCTTTTTACATTTTTAAGGAAGGATGTTTATTCAATTTTTGACAAATGTGTTGAACTTTATGGACTACAGAAGAAATACTTGTTTGAATTAAACTGAATTTGTGGAATTTTAAGCAGAAATTATAATTATTGTCCTGTTGTTGGCTTCATTGATTGCATGATGCAAATTGATCTGTTTAAATAAAGTTGGGGTTTGATGAGGAGTGTTTACAAAAACATCTGAGTTCTTTGAATTTCCTGATTTACCCAAGTCTCTAATTATAATTATACCTCAAAAATAAGCATATGGTTGTATTATAGTCTCCAAAATTTAGAAATAAAAAAAATGCAGTGTTGGTCAGTTTGATTGATTGGACTACAGGTAAATAATGCACATCACAGAGGCAAAAACTAAAAAGAGGAATAGTGTCTACATTATATCTCATTATTTATCACTATTATTATGGGTTATTTAAGGAGGTGATGGAGTTTAAATGCACAAACTCATTATCCAACTCTCAAATCAGAAGTGAACAGCGCACTTTGATCAGTTTGCAGAGCTGGTACTGTGTTAAGGTGGAACTGTAGGTTGTGTTTTTGCTTGCTGACTGTAACCACGATACAGTAAAGCCGAGATGAAGATTAAAATGTTAGAAGTTTCCTGATACATCACACTACACACACATAACAAATCATCTGTTTCAGATTGCAAAATGAGTCAGAAAAAATAAAACAAAACCACAATGAACCTAAAAAATGAAATGAACAAAATCAAAAAGTGTGCACATCTGCTTGGCTTGCTTGGAAGAAACTGCTGGAATTGCATGGTGGGTAAAGGCAGGGAGGACTGGAACTGCCTTTTCAAGAGGCTGCCATCTTTATGCACCTGGTCAATTTGAATGAAAAATTACCTGGGCAGGAGCTAAGTACACTGGCAGGTCAGCACAACGCCGGGAAAATGGTGTTTATGCTAGTGCCAACTTCAGTGTGTGTGTGTGTTTGTGTGTGTGTGTGTGTGTTAATCTCTGAGTGTGTATGTGTGTGTGTGTGTGTGTGTCCTGAGGATTAGTCATGGTCTTCTGCCTCTGCAGCACTGCCTTCTTCCTGCCTCACATACACACACACACACCTGCATCCATCTGGCCAGTCCCCTCTGATAGCGAAGGTGTGTAACGGAGAAAATCAGCCGACTCAGTCTGGAAACGGAGAGGGGGGGGCGGGGGAGAGAGAAGAGGAGCAAAGGGACGGAGGGAGAGGAAGTGGGAAGAAAGAGGGGATATTAAAGGGAGATGGAGAGGAGGATAAATGGACGGGGAGGAGGAAGTAAGGGGTGAGAACGACAGCAAAGGTGGGGGGGAGAGAAAGAGTGGGAGAGTGATATTAAACACCAGGGAGCTAACTGAGCAAATTCACCTGCCCACTCTTTCTTTACCGGTTTCTACCTCTCCCTCTTTCCCTCTTTCCCTCTTTTCACCCCCCCTCATCTACCTTTTCCTCTTTCTTCCTCTCTCATCTGCTTCCTCTCTCGCCTCCTACTCCTCTAATTAGCTCCAAATCCTCTTACTTCTCATCTTCCTCCTCGTCCTCACCAAAAAAAAAAAAAAAAAAAATCAGGTTGACCTTAATGAACAGATGAAGAGAGGAGGGGAGCGATTGCACCGGGGGAGCCGAGGAAAGGCTGGATCAGCGCTTTTTCTGAATCAGCGTTTGTTTACTCAGGACTCCCCCATGTGAAGCTGTCAGAGTGTCTTTTTGCCATTATTATTATTTTTTCTCTCTCTCTCTCTCTCTCTTCAGAGGCAAAACTATTAGGCGTTTCGGATCATCTGGATGTTTTCAATCTTTCCCCTGCTTTATTTAGAGGAGGAGTGGGAGGAGAGTTGTTATTGTAGTGCTTGACAGCGTACAGTGAAAAGGAAAAAGATGAGAGGAGGCGGGGTGGAGATGACAGCAAAGATCACGAGAAAGAATTGAATGTAAATCTAATTTGAATTAAATAGAACCGGCCTCCTTTACCGCTGAGACGCCTTAACATAAAACATTACTGCAGCAGAGCGTCTGAAACTGCACCGTGGAGTTTAACTTTGCACAACATCTCCTCTTCCTGGAGAAGAGTTATGAATGTGCAACACAGAAATGTCAATTTTAGATGTATTTTAAAATAGTGTCTTTTTTCAGAGGAACTTCCTTCCCTTTTAGACCCTAAATCTTCCTTTTTTGGCCAATTTGTGGGCAGCAGGAACAAGTTGTTAACACCACTGATTTATTATTATCACCTTACAAGTTTTGAAGAACATGTTAGCAAACAAATTCTTATCGCATATCCAGTGTTAAGAATCATTACCGAAGACTCTTTTTAAGTCTGCCTTGCAAATTTAACACAATTTTTCACTTTTTTTCACTTAGCTCTGTTTTGCTTTTTTAAAACAAAGCTGCAAAAAAGCTCAACTCTGTTCATCAGGTAGTTTCTAACTTTGTCTGCTGTTTGAGAATAAAAACAATGAAGTTTCAGGCCGTAAAACCACAATAAAGATTTAAAAATGGTTAAAAAAAAAATGCAAAAAATCTAACTGTAACTAGAAAAGCTTTAACATGCTTTCACTTTTGCCTTTAATTTACCAGTTTTTTGCCAGATTGTCTTTCCTGTGGTGACACAACATTTCAAGGGGAATACAAATATATATATAAGCCTGTATACATTCAGTATTTTCTCCACTAACATAGGAACCCAGATTTGATTTTGCTGTAAAATAATAAAGTCTTGCACAAATTTCCTCTCAGCATGGCCACCCAGTGAGTTATGTATTATTAATAAACTTAAGAAGTACTTCTAAGGAATTAATTTTGTGGCTGGTTTGTTAAAACTGACAGGCAACTAGTCTGATGTTTCTTTTTATTAGAAAGAGTAGTTTCTGCCAGATATGGTTTGTAAAATTTAGCCAATTCAACTTTGGCTTATTTAAAATTACATGCGGTGTAAATATATTTTTTTAAAACAAGATATTAATTAAGATTTCTAATGGTTATCTGATGGCATCAGATTGGAAACTGGAAAATCCACCTTAGAGCCCTTTACCACACACGAAACACTGCCTCTTGTAAGTGAAGCCTCAGCTGTTTTTAAGGGTCCATTTTGTTTCCTCGTTTTGTGTTTTTCCACTTTCTGCAACAGCAACCTAAAAGTGATGATGTGACTGAACGTCTCGAGCAGAGTTACAGTGATTTTAATGGTCAAAACATTTTTCTTTTTCCACTGAATCAACAGTAAACATCAGGTTCGTGTCAGTCCTTTAAGAACAAAAGAACAAAGACTCCTTTTCTGGATTCAAGATTTTTTTTTACCAACATTCACCAATTACAGTGAGGAATCTGCTGCAGAACCAGCAGATATAACACCGTCACCACCTGCATTTTGCCTAATAGACAAGTATACAGAAAAGCAACAGCTTGCACTTTTGTGGATCTGTCATCTCTATAATGTGAGAAACAAAACTCAAGCTGACGGCATTTTTGGGAGGTAATTTGGGCGACGGCACGTCACCATCACATCACTTTCGCTCGTTAGTTATTTCTTCCACCAACATACACAGACCCGTTCAGCTTTTGTCCAACACAGGAAACACAGGAAATCAGCGACCGAAGTGGATGACTCAGGTTGAAGGAGAAACTGGACACGACAGGGGAGGAAATTACACAATAACTCATTTAATTTGGTGAATTCTGCCTTTATTTCATTCACATTTTTGTACTTAACCAGAACTCAGTAGCCATAAAAGTGTAAAAACAAACATTTACTTTCAAATAA
>JAPZDV010000008.1:8268036-8281998 GCA_029814665.1 Acanthurus lineatus
GAACCTAATTAGGCCACATACACTTTAAAAATTATGTATATACTCATAACTTTTTAGAGAGAGAGTAGAATATTCTTGACATTATTTCTGCATGACATACTTTGCAGTTTTTTGATATCAGGAACTCAAGCGATCATGTTGATTTCAAGACTTTAAAGGCCAAAAAATTAGTATTCACCCTTATATGCCCAACCTTTGTAGCCGAGTTTGCACTTCTGTCCGTTTTTCATGAGATATTTACCAAGTGTTGCCCAACCCCTTGTAGATACAAGTATATGGATTTTTTCAGGGGGGGATTTTTCCAAACTCTCGCTCCCTCGCTCCTCTGAGTCATCCTGTGGAGTGACTGAACCTCCCTCCTCTGTACATCCTGCCTCCTCTGTCAGTCTGCACAGTGACCTCGCCGAGGCCTGGCCGCCGAGATAAGCTCACACCTTTCTCTCCTGTCCAGCTCTCCTCCACCACCTCCTCCTCCTCCTTCTTCTCTCCTCCTCCTCCTCCTCCTCCTCCTCCTCCTCCTCCTCTTTCCTTCAGTGCACAAGATTTCTTGCTCCGTCTCTCCTCTGCATTATGTGTTTCATTTTTCAGTGTCTCTCCTCCCGTCGCCCGTCTCGCTTCCCCCGTCAGATATTTCACCTTTTCCAGCTCCTCATTCTCCATTTGTCTTTTTACGAGGCTCTCTAACAAAGTTAACATATAGCGGATCACCAAAGCGAGACACACCGCCAGGAGCTGTTTGTCTTGCCAGATGTGTGTGCGTGTGTGTGTGTGTGTGTGTGTATGCATGTGTGTCTGTCAGAGCGGGGATTTGTGCTGACTAGTAAGAGTAAAAGATTCATGATTCAACAAAGCTTGTCAGGGCCACACACACACACACACACACACATATAAACACATAAAAAACACACCTGATTTTCAGACCAGGTGAGTCTGCAGATTTTTGCTCTTGGGGAGAAACAAATGGAGAGAAGGAAAATGTTAAAAAAAAGCAGAAAAATGGAGATCTGGATAAAGAATGAGGTAAAAATAAAAAGAGAGACAAAGAAAAAGGAGGCAGCTCATGAAGCAGAAAGATCTTTCAACCGTTTAATACGTGAGGGATTTGTTGGCTGTGACACATCAGAGGAAATGTACAGAGAGGAGGAAGGACGGAAGCAGAGGAGCAGAAAAAGACTGACTCACCTTTCAAATCACAACTCTGCAGTGTGCTTTCAACTGGTCAAATTTGGGAAATCCCAGGTACATTTTTGCAGCAATTCCTGGTAGACTGATACGTTCGATCAGCAGAGTCGGTCAAGGTCAGAGCTGCAGAGCACCGAAGTACTTCAGCAACCGACAGACGGCATCACATGTGGTGTTTTCTTTTTCTTCTCAATGCAAACACAGTGTTAAATTTATCACAAATTAATCTAAATTTAGCCTGAAAGTCTGAACATCTCACATAAATGACTGGAAAAAAATTGGTTGTGACTCTTTTTTTTGCTCTGGCTTGACTCAACTCAAATGAAATTTCATATAAACAGTCTGTAAAAACCAGACAGAGCAGTGATGACTGAGACATGGTGGTGATCATTACAGAACATTACATACTCAACAATAAATAATGTAAAAATTACCACAGCTTAAAATGTCAGTGAGTCAGTGTAATGTGCAATATGTGTCCATTTCTCCCTCTCAGATTTTTCTTTAATGGCAGTTTTACTTCATTTATTCACAAAGGATGAAGACATTAATATACAAAAAGTATAAAAGAACAATATATGTACTGCATATTTTCCTTTATAACCTATGGACACTGATGGGGCCGATCCAGAGTCCCCCCTCAGTCTGAGCAACGTTACTCTCCAACAAGTTCTTCAATCTCGACTTAAATCAGGAGAAAATGTCAAATTTAAGTCTGTTAGTATCTAAATAAGGAAGCTATGGCAGCTGTGATCCTGCTCATTTTGTGGCCACTTATCAGAGAAAACAACTCAAGAAAACTGAAAATGCTCATCCACTTTTAAAAGTCCTTTGCAGTGAGTGTCTTTTCCTTTCACTTGAGCTGTTGAGGTTTGTTCGCACTGAAAGCAAAGTGAGAATCATCCACTGCAAACCCAAGAGACACAGATTCACTCGAGGTGCTGCAGAGGTGGAAATTCTACCTGGCTTCTTAAGCTGAAGGAGTTTCAGCTCAAGCAAAGTATTTTAATATTGTGTAAACTTTCTTTATGATGGTACAAACAATTAAGCCTTAAGGAACATACCAGTGCATATTAGTGTCTGTTGTTTTGCACCCACAGTGATTTTATCTGACTTTATGAAAACTGACATGCAAAAATGTGGGTCTTTGTATATGAAAAGAAGAAAAAAAGGTGTGTTTTTTAAAGAAATCTCATTTCGTCAGTGTCTTCAACTTTCTCAACTTGTAAATGCAGGCATGCACATGTAAGAGATTTCTTTGCAATATTTTTTGCCCTTTTATTCAAAACTCTGGCATTTGCACTCCGATTTTTTTTTACACACAAATGTGAATAGAAACATATGGATTCTTTATATGTCCATTAAAAAAGGTGCAGGCCAGAGTGTACATACTAGCACACCAGTTGCATGTAAAGAACATTAGTCTGTCTCTGGTATACTCACTTTACTCTATGCACGTATATGCAATGTGTGTGTGCAAGCTCCTCTGCGTGTGTGTGTGTGTGTGCACTTGAGATGCACATCCAGCCCTCTGCACACAACAGCGGCAGAGAGGCTCAGCGTAGCATGAGAGAGCAAAGCATTATTTTATCTAAATACATTCAACGCCCTCTCTGTCTGTGTGCTCCTACAGAATCAATAGTCATTACACTCAGAGTGAATTGATCTCTCAGCGCTGTTTGCTGATTCCTCGGACTAAACTAACACCAAACGAATCCTGGGCCCTCTGCACGGGTCGATGGTATCAGGTGAATGAATGTCGAATGTGAGGGGGGGAAGTCGTGGAGTGAAGCGGAGGTCACATGTAAAAGGATCTGGTTTGTTTCAGGACATCAGTTCTTCTTCTTCGCCGCCGTGATCTTTAGCGTGCTCACCTGGTAGCACCGGCAATGTTGGAAATCAACTGGAATAAATGTGATATGTGGTGGTGGTGATGGAGAGATGAGCGATGGGTCAGAGAGGAAAAGCTGAGATACAGATGAAAGGGAATGGCGGAGAGGAGGTGTGAATGAGTGGGAGAGTGAAGATGTATAATTGAGAAAAGACATCAAAAGAAAAGCCTACCATGGTGTTTGAAAATCATCTTAATATTTTCAAAAAAAGTTGAAATATGAAGTAGATTCTTACTAATGCACAGAAACCTCACTTCAATCTCTTCCTGTCTTTATTCTGAATCAATAAAACCCGTAAAGCATCATTATTATTTAAAAAAAGACAAACTTTAAAGCAATTTTCTGCCTTTTTTGATCCAGTTATGACAATAAAACCTTGTTTATCTGCTTAATTTGACATTATAGATTAAAAAAGTATAGAAATGTAGAAGAAAAAGAGAAATCCATATAAATAACCAGATACTGTAAACCCATTCCTCCTTACAGCAGGAGGGAGGAGATGGGGAATTACTCGGAGTGTGTGTGTGTGTGTGTGTGTGTGTGTTGAGTTTCTGCCCTCCAACATGAGGATATTTTGTCATATCTTTTTAATAAAATGGCTGTAAACAGAAACATTTAAATATATGCTACAAGGCAACTTAAGCTGATAGTCAGTTCCATCTCCGAGTGGATCCGCAGTGAAATGAGATTGAAACGTTACGTCGCGTCCCAAAGTGTGACAGCGTAATCAAACATCAGTCACACACACACACACACTCAGACACACTTATTTATAACATAATCTGTGGCCGTGGATGTAGGCTTATGGCTTTGAATCACACACACACACATTAATACACACACACATTCCTGTTATTACAATAATAACAGTGACTTCTTTGCTTCGGAGGAAGAACTGATTTGCATTTTTTCCTCTCGGTGTCCATTTTTCTGCCAGTAAAGAGACTAATTTTAATCGATCCTCCTCCTGCCTCCAGGTGGTTTAATGCCCTTTTATCATCTGCAATATATATTACATGTTTTCTTGACAGACTTGACCCCAATTTTTAGAGCATTTTAAACAATCCTGGCTGCAGTGCATTTCTAGTTTTGCCCCGCATGAGGAAAAAAGATGACGAAGGCCCGAAGCATCATGGTGTCATGCAGCTACACGGCCAGCGTAGCATAACTGCTGAACCGAGAGATTAGATTTAAAGCCGGAGCATCTCTTCTCTCTCGCAAAACACATTATTTGTTTAACAGTATGGCCGAATGTAATGTAGAAAAGAGTATAACTTGAAGCACCCAAGCCCCTGAAGGCTTTTCCGGGCCATGCATAAAAGACTATAATCTCTGCTCACTGGGAGCAGTGAATAACTTTGAGCTCCTGGCCTTGACACGTCTCCTCTCTATGCCTTTTTTGATAGATGAATTTTTAGCGATTATGAGTCCTATGTCCTAAAGTGCTCCACTGTGGTCAGCCATTTGATGTCTAATGGAGTGTGTGCCTCATTTTTAAAGTTTAGGAGGTAGATCATAGCTACCGCCTTCGTGCTGGCGGTAAAAGTGTAATTTGTTCACCTTTTTTCGAGGGCTATTTCCATGCCAACTAAGCGACACTGTCCTTACGAAGAGGCTAAATCACTCACAGGGTCCCTGAAAGCTGAGGGTGCTTCAATCAACAGTTACCACCGCAGAGTTTTGGGTTTGTGACACCGGTGTCACTCTGCTTCGTGGTTTTTTATTTCCAAAAAATATGATTATGAAGCAGACAGTTCACTTTCTGAGCAAAGAGCTGCAACTTTTTAAACATAAGTTAAAGGAGTTTGGCCCATTGGCGACTACACGGGGTAAGTTCACTCTCTCCCATGCAGATAAATTAGATTTTCACTCGCCCAGCTTTAGAGACATCCACCTCTGAGGTTCCTGCCAGCATGCCAGGACAATGGAGGAGAAAGAAAATGCGCTTGTTGTTCTCACAGCACATAAAAGTTTCATTTAAAAAAAAAAAAAGAAAAAAAAATCCAGCAGCATTTCCTCTTTAGAAACAACATCCTTTGGATTACCCACAGAGCAGACTGTCAACAGATTTATAGAAACTATTTCCTCTGTGGAGAGAAAACTGTTCAAACAAATTGTTTTTTCCTGCATTTATTGCATCCATGAGGAGCAGCGTGCAGCCACCATACATCACCTGGGTACCAACTCACAGCTCTGCACAGAAACACCACACAAAGAAAGGCCCTGGGGACTGAACCCATGACGTTTAGCTGTAAAGCAGTGCTAACCACTGAGCCTGTTCACCGTTTGGCCCCTTGACATCTCCCTTGGCATCATGGGTACCCCTTTGTTGTCCTGGCCCATGAACCAGTGATAACAAATTGGAATTTTTTGGTTGGATTTGGAATAAATTAATATGTTTTTTTTGTTGAATATATCTTGTTAAGTTGTTTGCACAAAATACTTTTAATAGGGGGACTGGACTCCTTCAGGCTATTAATGATTAATCAGGCAGACTTCCATTCACATGTTTTAAATACTCTTTCAAAAAACTTTATAAAAGCTTTGCCGTGTATCCAGCACCTTACTAACATTGCCTTTCTCTATTTGAATGTTTACTTGCACTCATTTAATTATATCATCTTGTTGCCTTTCCTGTCTGCAATGCTATAATCACACCCACCTTGAGAGTTGGTGCCGCCCACCGTTTATGGACCGAATCCTAATAATCACATGATGGTGTTGAATGTAATCAAGCATTTATTTGTCCTTTTTTTTCAGCTGCTTTTCTCAAATTTGATCGAAATTTGTGACACACTTAAGATGAAACCAAGCTTTTGTCACTGTTTACAGAGTAGGTTTTGTGTATAACTGAAATCATTCCCAAGGTCATTTTGTCTCAAAATTTTACATGAAGGTCAAATAATAGAAATAGATTCACTTTATCCTTTTTGAAAACATTGTGAGGCTGCAAAAATGGAATTAAATGAACAGAAGCAGGTTTGAGGAAGTGAAAAGAAAACAAACCCACAACAAGCAAAGTTGTTTCTTTATGTAATTAAACCACAACTACAGCTCTATTTTACACATTCACACACACACACGCACACGCACACACACCCCTCCACCATGACAGTTGCATTAGAATGAATGAGATTCTCCAAACCAATCACTTTATAGCTGTATGGATCATCTGTCAGCTCAGCCATTAGACTGCCAACTTCTTGACATTTACCAACAAATTCATATTTCTCACACACACCCACACTGGTACACACTTACACACACATACACACACAGAGGAGAAGACGCACACTCAGTCACCCTGTTGGTCCTCGCTGTGGTAGAATTACACCCACAAACACCCACGCAGACACACACTGAACGCTTGTTGACATTTGCCGGCTCTACACATTTTTTTTTCTGCCAGGCATTTTCAAACGAAGGACATGAGATAGATCCCTGTGACTTAAGACAGATTGATCAGTTCCCGCCATTAAACTTGTTTCACAGCCTGCGTAGATGGGCTTCTCAGCGCCGCGCACACGCTTGACACAGACAGATCCAATTCGAGCGTAAAATTTACTCGCCGTCTCTTGTTAGCCTCTTCCCTGCAGTGTGTGTGTGTCTCTGTGTCTGTGTGTGTGTGTGTAAATTAGATTATGTGAGGTTCATATAAAAGGATGAAGGCTGAGCAGACCCAAACCACTGAGAGCTAGCCTGAAAGATTAACAAGACACCACGACTTAGTTATGACACATCTTAAATTAGTCAGCGGAGGAAAAAAGGGAAGAAACTTTTAACTAAATGCCAAACTGTGAAATCACTATGCAAAGATCAGCTGCTGTGAAACACCAAGAATCCAGTCAGGAAAAAAAATAACTTTCTCTTACAACAAACCCGCAGGAGGAGGATGTGAACCCAGTGTTGCTTTAACACATTAGTGATGGTAATGGGAATATTTCACAGGGATTTAAACCTCTATAGGATGTTCGTTGTCATAAATAAAAGCAGCACAGAGGCTGGAGACCCTAAGTGACCTTTAAAGGGTGAGACTTTCAGGTCCAGCTCATGCGCATCGTCAGACACTTTTTACCGGGGCACGTGCATTAATATAGTGAAGCTGTGTGTGTGCATGCAGAGGGGCTGTGCCCCTCCAAAGCTGCAGGCCTAGCAGCGCCCCTGGTCCAGCTGCTTTGACAGCTCCGTCAGTTATCAGATTTGAAAAGTTATATAAATCATCAGACTGTCTGGAGGATCTTTTTTTAACACTTTCTCATCTCTCTGGTGAAAATTAGGCTTAAAGGAGCATGTAAAGGTCTTAAAACACAGACAGGCAAAACCATCTCTGTCTGCTCAGAGAGACTCAACGGGACTCTTCCTAACTCCTCCCGTGTCCATGGAGACGGAGGTGAGGTCAGCAGAGGTTGGGACCAATGGGAGCAGGAGGCTGAGAGGATGACTTTGTGTGTGTGTGTGTGTGTGAAAAGGAGGTCAGTCCCAAGTGTCCACACAATCGCACTCACAGAGTGATGAGTATTAGGTATTAATGCGGCTGTATGGACCGAGCCTGTTTGGGCTAATGAGGCCCTGGGGTTATCAGAGATTCACAGTTACGTACACCCCCCGCGCTGTGCGTTACAGGGCGAAAGCATTGTGACACATTCAAGATTAAAACTTTACACTGTGCAGAATCACACCTGCTGGATGCATCTTACACCATGAAGTGGTTAATTATAACTTTGGTCTTAAACTTTATTTGTACTTTATTAACCTACAACAGTGTTTTGACGATAATATTTTAATGTTTAAATTCTGATGCTTATATCCTTAATGTTCTTTCTTGTTAAATCAGATTTTATATATGAGGTGGGATTGAAAATTTCAAAGACTCTTGTTGTTGTGCACAAACAGAGCTGCACAGTTATGTAGCATGTAGCTTTGAGAGACAAGCTAAAGACATAAAATTTTTCATGGAGATCTTTGCAAGTATATTAGTAAGTTTCATGATATCATGACAGATAAATAAAGTCCTACTCACCAATATAGTTTTTATATGTGGGGCCCAGGAAGACTAGTGACCACTCAGTGGGAACTGACAGAGATCCAAAGAAATAAAACCATAAAAATAAGACACAAGTTGTAATAAACCACAAAAGAGGATTATTTTTAAGAATATGATGCCACCTCTTCTTTAAGACAGCCGGGGGGAATTTCATTTCATGTATATATAAAAGATTTATGTATCATTTCGCTCTCTCAACATCCTTTTTTAACCCAGAAGTCAGCGTCTAAATCTAAAAGCACTGGGTCATATGTACTTTTCATTCCCGGCAGTGTTCAAGGTAACATGAGAGGTTGCTCCGTTTGAAATATTCACACACGCTGTCAGAGCTTGTACGGGCCTCACATCTACATCTACATCTACTGGTGGTCCTTCACACAGCCTGTGTAGTCACAGCTGGATGTCAAACCACACACACACACACACACCTACTGTACGAGGTTGGAGCTGTGAAGTCGCATCAGCATGCGGGGACATGCTGCACGTGTGTTGCCTGTAAAGCACTTTGGGACATGTTCCCTGATCCATGACAGAGTGAAGGGCTGAGGGGGGGGGCTTGTGGAGGGGGGGTGTTACAGCAGACAAAGAGAGTTTGTGTGTCGTATGCATGTGTGAGTCTCACTGAGCATCCACACGGGCAAATCAAGCCTCATAAGCCATTGTGATTGATGCAGCATCACTGTAAATTGAATCTGATGCGGTTTAAAATGTTCAAGTGCATCAGTGTGCAGCCACTCTTTGATTTGTTGACATGAGAGATGAAGGCACGTAACTCTCTTATGGCCTAAGTGGGGCATTTATTCAAGGATAAAAAGCCTCATGAGATATTTCATTATTAAAATACAGAACACCTCTACATCAAGATTACAGATTATGATGTACCAACAAAAAAACTGTTACCTTGCAAGTTTTTTTTCAGCTTTGTGGAGCATTTCAGCATCTTTTAGCTCATTGTTTTGGTTTTACTGCCTCTGCGCACCACCTTCCTTTTTCTATGATCACCCAAGACCTTCATGAGCAAGCGTCCATTGACAAGAGATCGAAATAGCAGAACATCAGCCGACTGTGATGGGTGAAGCCAAACAAGCCACAGTGTTGATTAACAAGGCACCAAAACCATGTCTTTCTGTGGTACCAGCAGACGCTTCCTGGTGTTTTCCCCATTGATGTTGTCTCTGGTTATTGTCCGGTATTGGTACATTCAAGAGCTCCTGCAAAAATGTAAACTTCAGTTTTCATTGCGTTTTTTGTAAAATTGGATCGATTGTAAAAAGACAGAAACTTCATCGATACTTCAAGACAAGCTTGTGAGCTCGGAAAAATGGTCACTTTATGTCAAAATATATAAACAAAACTTGATCATGTTACCAAGAAATTGAGCTTCATTAGCATTCCTGTTTGTTTGGTTTTCAGGCTCTTTTTATGTTATTGAGCAGCAAGTTGGATAAATGAGAGAAAAGTCAGAGTATCCTTGTCATAAATACAACTTGGGTGCAAAAATGAACACTGTTTACAATCTCAAAAATTTGTTAATTATGATCAGCCTGATGACAAGAACAGTATCAGAATATTTTCTCACAGATATGAGATCCTAAGGTCAATAATGAATCCTCCCACTCAGGCTCCCTTTTCCTGTCTGGCTCTTAAATTTCAGTTAGTCAGGCTTTGGCTTCAGCTCATGCTGCGTTCATCCCAAATGTCACTTTTCTCAAGATAATTGCCATTGATTTTCATGCATTTTTAAACATTACCATGTAGTCTATTAATTAAAGCTTTGGCACAGTTCTAGCATTGCAAACCACAGGGACGAGATCAATTTAAAAAAACACACACACAAAAAACAGACAACATGGAGCTTATTTTGTTTGTACAACTAATTCCTATGAATGAATTAAAATAAAAGTCACTTTGTTATGGCTCATCAGTAAAAGTTGAGGTGCTGCTGCTTCTGTTATTGTTGCCGCTGAGGGTGTGTGAATGCACGGCATGTGTGTGTGTGTGTGTCACAAGGGGGGAAAAAAACATCAGACAAACCCCTGGAGCAGCTGTTGTCCCCAGCGAGGCCTGATGTTTCACACACACCCACAGACACACAGTGTTTTTTAATTCTGCTTGTTCACAAATACACACACACACACCAACGTTCACTCAACGTGAGCTCTAAGCTAAAGTGTAAACACACACACACAGATTGTCGCTGGACTTATGAAACTTAGCAGAAAGTCAAAATCAAAGGTTTTTATTTGCTAACGGAGGATCAAACGTAAAGACTCATCAGTGTTGTTTAGGTTGAGCACCTGCATGCTGACACACAGGTTCAGAGAAAAGTGTGTGTCATCATTTAGCGTTGAATTTAGGCCCGTAACACCTCCACAGTGGATTAACGCAAACCTTCTCCACATCTGATCAACTTCTGATCACACCTGCACTCACCTCCACTACAGCTCATTAGAAATCCTCAAGGGTCTTTGCTTAAATAAAGTGTTCTTGGGGACCTCGGCTACCTCGAAACACGTCCACCAGATGTTTTCTTCCACATTATAAATCTTCCCCTCATCTCATCCCTCGCTCCTCTTTAACCCTCGCTTTACTGCCTCACCTCATGTCTCTGATTTGCTCTCCGTCTCTAGTCGTCTCCCTGGGGGTCAGACGGACAGATGCGCAGCCTCATCCTTGCCAAACACACACGCACACACACACAGACAGAAAACACACAAAAAAACAACATTTTGTGACCTCATTTCTCCAAGGAGGTCAATTTAACAGAGCCTATGAAAAGACAACAGCTGTACAGTAAAAATAGACAAAAAGGAAAATGGGTGAATCCTTTGTTTGTCTTTTAAATTACACACTGCAGTTGGATTCTTTATGTTACTCCACAAACATTAAGACTACAATTTTCATTGTCAGAGCTCATTGAGAGAGATTCAAATATGGTAATTTGTCTGACAAACAGTCTAAAAAGCCAAAAATATTTGGTTTTCTATTATCAAAGATTAAAAAGACTAAAAAAAGACTTAAGACTAAAACCCCAAATGATGACACGAGAAACTGCAACCAAGTAACGTAAACTAATTTTACTTAAAATGCAAAACTGCATGTAAATGTTGAGAATTCCTGAAAATGTTCGAGCATGTTTATTAACGTCAAAAATGCCACGACCTTAGAAAAATGTGTCCAATATCTTCTGAGAAAGCTAGCGATTGAGTTAAAAGAAATAAACTTCACAATGGAATCAAGGTTTTTCTTTCTCATTTATTCACTTTTTTTACTAAGACAAAAAAGCCTCATCTCTATATCAAAGACAAGTCTCAGTGTGACCATAAAGCAAGTGCAGAGTGCAAAGAGGCTGATATGTTCAAGGATACAGTTTATACCAAATGTTTAGTGACAATTACAAGAGAAACATGCATCAAAAAGCCCCACAGAAATCAACACGCAGGGCTTTCCTGTGTTATTGGTAAAAGCATTTGGTGTGATCAAGTCTTTTGGGACATTTGCAGACCTGATGGGAGGACAGAGCGGCCATGAGAGGCTGAACAAGCTCACAAAGGGAGTTCAAATTCAGGCTCCACATCACAGCACAGTGACTTCATCATTTGGCATGAAAAGCAAGTTATTTTTTATTTACAGACGGCGTGTTGTGTTAAATCAGAACCAAAAAGTGACTCTCAAATGACATCAAATTCAATTTTTCTTAAAAAAAACTTTTTTTTTGTTATTATCTAACCAAATTTTGTCCTTTTTTAAAATTTATGTGTTGATTTTCATTCAACAGCAACAACGCATTCGCTTCCAAAATATCTGTGTCTCAAAAGATGCATCCCTCGTTTCATAATCAACACAACTGATCCGATCTGGTCAAATTATTGCAACTTTTTGAGATGAATCATCTATGTGATTTTGCTCTTTCAATTTGGCAAATAGCTCCAACAGAATGGATGGTAGGTGGAGTGCAAAAAAGCCTCAAAGTCCTTGCAGATGTGACCTGATATCAAGTGAGACAAAAAGAGTAAAATACAACTAAAAAGCATTTATTGAATGTGACTTATTTTAAACTAATACCAACACAGCTAATTAATAAAATTGTTGCACTACAGTTAAATAAAATAATCTATCCTTTATTAACTAACTTTGCTCCTTCTAGAGGAGTTTAAACAATCTTTTACATGACTTTGAAAACCTTAAACCTTAAAAAAAATGTTCAGAGTCAACTTCAGACATGCAATCAATATCTCAAGCATCCATCTTCATCATAAACTGTCAACATCTTAGTTGGTTTGTTCAAACCAAGTAACATGTTTCAATCATTTTTCATCTGAGGCCTCTGGCAGACTGGGACCATTCCAGGTGTTGGTGTAGGTGTTTGAGTATGAATGTGAGAAAAAGACAAGGAGAAAGTGTTTCGAGCACGCCAAGAGCCAGGGGCAGGAATTAAATTCTCATTATGATCTGGCACCACCACCACTCTCTCATTATAATACTGTGTGTGTGTGTGTAGGTGTGTGTGTGTAGGTGTATGTGGCACTGATAACTGCACTAAGACTTAACAGTAGCTTTCTGACTTCTGTCGGCAGATCACAGACCCTGGTCAAAGGTTTTGTCCCTGCACGTTATATCTTAGGCAGCCAATGAGGTGAAAGCAAAACAGATCACATGCAAAAAAACTTTTTTTTTTTTAAAAATAAGTCAAACATGTACTCGTAAACACGGATGCATTATACAATCATTTGAAACATTCAGCCAGTGGTAACAGAACTCCCTTGAAGAACGAGCGGTTTCTGTAAGAAGAGCAGGATGCATGTCGATGCCAACCGTGGACATTACGAAGATAAATATTCCCTTTGCAACGTCATTTATTTATCACTTTAATGGAAGAAGTGAGCTTGTACATGAGCCGAACATTCAGAGAAATTATTCAACAATTTTTTGGAATGAGGGCTCACTTGCTTTCTTGCAGACAGTAAGATGAGAGGACTCATATCGTTCTTCGTCCTGGTTCATGCAAAACAGAGTTACTTCCTTAACTCTCTGCTGGTTGCTTGGCAACCAACATAATCTGGCACATAACCTCTGTTAAATTTGCTTCTCGTTTTTACTTTTTTTTGTGTTTCCATGGGTTAAACAAACAAGATATAACCAGTTAATTAATCAACTCTTGCTGGTTGGCAGTTTTTTTTTTTTTTAGCTTAGCTGCTTCCCCTCTCTCCAGTTTATATGCTAAGCTAAGCTCATTAGCCGTTGGTGATAGCTGTTTACTGTGCAGACACGAGATCATCTATCATCTCACCCAACTCTGAGCAAGAAAGCAATCAACATGTTTTACATCCATCAGCAATGATCTGCTGAAGCTGTTTCAAAGCAGCTAAGCAGTACTTATAAAAAGATTAAAATGCTTAAGCTTTTGTCTTTTTTTTGGACAAACTTTACATGGTTAAATTCTTTAGATTATCCACCTCATACATGCATTTGGCTTCAGTTCTACGAGTGTTCATTGGTGCATTTCAAATAAGGTGAAAAATCACCCAAAAAAGGCAAATGTTGCAATTTTAGGCCTGTTGACAAACTAGCCCTGAAACTCAGTGACTGACCACATACAGTATTTCCATCTGCAAAATAACTTCTTTAAAGATACATTTAGACCCAAACTGGTGATAATTTCAAACATAATAAAATTTTTGACCGTCTCACAAATTATTTTAAATACACATTCACACAACACAATTCAAAATTTAACCATTAAATAAATAGCCAATCTGATTGCTGCTCTCAGAATAAATAATTAACCATTCAATATTTTATATTGTTGATATTGAGGCAAAGCATGCACGAAAACAAAAGAAT
>JAPZDV010000008.1:8282036-8295173 GCA_029814665.1 Acanthurus lineatus
CCCTCACACACACTCACACATGCACACACACACACACACGCACACAAGCATATACACACATTTAATGCAGTTAATCAAAAAGCACATGTGATGTTTAACACAGGCTTTTCAAACAACCACCACAGGTTGATGACTGAATCCTAACTGGCTTGCAGGCCGGCTGACTACCTGAGTTACAGGCCATTAATTGATTTATCGACTGACTAATTTATCACCAATCAAACTCACAGCTAATGACATTTTCTGAATGCCTGCAACTGACTAATTAATGGAGAAATAGACCGAATGCCCAGTTTGTTAACTACTTACACCACGCTGCAGCTATTCAATGTGACTTTCTGGAGAACTCTAGATTCGCACTGTGCATTTACAATTTCTTTCACTACAAAACATACAACAGCTGAATAATTGCGCTAGAAAGCAGCTAAAATTAACATTGTAAACTTCACATCCAATTGTGCAAAAAAATCTGATAAATTCACTGTAGATCTGGTGATGGGGGAGAGAAGGAGTGGGGAGAGTGTTGTGAATCCAGTAAAGTTGTGTTAACATATGCAGCAACTTGGCTACATGGCAGTAAGAGCTGATAAATGTTTCAGAATATAAGTCGACAAAAGCCAAAAGCACGGCGTTGCTGTTTGGAGAAACCTCTGTGTTCTCTACGTGTGTGTGCGCACCTCAGGTGGAAACAGCCTCTATTATTAATAATCACATTTTTAGGTTATGAAACTCTTTAGCGATTAGCTTTAGCGGCCAAACAAACACTTTGGTCCAACGATAAATAAAGTGTACGAGTGTGGTACCTTTTGGGAAAATGTATGCAATTTAACTTTTTACTACAAAAAGACTTTCTTGTTAAAATAATTAGTCCTCCATGTTAAAATTCTCTCTTTAAGTAAATCAGAACAGAATACTGAAGAGAATAATGATGTTGAAGAAGAAGAAGTGGGTCCATGCACTGTAGCTTCTCTGTTGACGGCTGTTCAGGGTGGATGTCGGCCCAAACCTGCTAAATATTTTAAGAATGTAAAAGTACTGGTGTCTCCCCCCACATTCATTCAGCAGCAGTGGGCCACAACAGCCAGAAAACTGTTCCAGAAAATATAAAAATAACATATTAAAAAAATATATGTATTTTAATACCTCCTGCAAAATGCATCTGCAAAAAAAGGCCCACTGCTTGCATTAAGTGCTGCCTTCTAACCATGTGTAATGTTCCCATTTCGGAGCAGCAACAGCTCGCTGTGTGTGTCACACACTCGACTGTAAATGTAACTGGCTGACACCTGGAGTAAAGCAATTAATACCAGTAGCTCACAGGCAAAATCTCTCCCTCTATCTTCCCCTGTTTCTCTCCCACCACTCTCCTTCTTTTGCTCATAACTGGAAGCTTTCAGCAGGAAACACCGCTCTTTAATAATTTGTATTCATGTCGTTGCCAGCTACGGGCACTTTTGGCTCTTAGATATGGCTGCTGAACCCAACAAGCGCATGAAAAATCAACAGAAATGCAAATAAACAAGCATGACAGTCTAAGAGAGTCATCAGCGAAACAATCAGCTATCAAGAAACACGCAGAAAAACACGTGAAGTGATGCACCTGCTGTGAGGTGTGAGCAACAGCCTGAAAAAGTAAAATGTCCCACATGCATGGATGAATTAAAAGACACCGGGTCCTCTGGCACAAAAGTGCAAGACTCTCCCACCCCATAGGAGCCAGAGCCCCACACTGAAGACACAAAAAGACACATAAGACAAAAAAAATAACTGCAAACTACGTCTTCACATCTCTTTGTAGTCATTTTGGGTCTCTTTGTGACTGTTTCATGTCTTTTTTGTTATTGGTTTTTAAGTATCTCTGTGGTTGTTCATGTCTCTTTGTATTCATTCTGAGTCTCTTTTGTGTTTTTTTTGAGTGTCTGTGTTTGTTTTGAATCTTTTTGTAGTCATTTTGCATCTCTTTGTGATCATTTGGTATTTGTTTGAAGTTTAAAAAATTCTTTTTGCGATCAATTTTTGTCTCTTGAGTTAAGTTTTATGTGTGTCTCTCTGGTTGAGTTGTA
This sequence comes from Acanthurus lineatus, assembly GCA_029814665.1. Classification (NCBI taxonomy): domain Eukaryota; kingdom Metazoa; phylum Chordata; class Actinopteri; order Acanthuriformes; family Acanthuridae; genus Acanthurus; species Acanthurus lineatus. The sequence continues at coordinate 8,284,100 of JAPZDV010000008.1, forward strand.
GTTTCTTTGTAGCTGTTCTGTTTCTGCTGTAGTTGTTCTGCATCTCTGTCATTGTTTTGCATCTTTTTGTCTCTTTATGGTTGTTTTTTTTCTTTCTTTGGTTGTTTTGCACGTCTCTCTGATTGTTTTTGTTTTGTTTTTGACCTTTGTGGTCTTTTTGCATATTTTTGTTGCCATTTGTTGTCTCTTTTACTCATTTTAGTCTGTTTACGTTGTCTTTTGTGTCTTTTTGTGGTTGTTTTTTTGTCTCCTTGTGATCACTTGATAAATTTCACAAAAAGAAATGTCACCAGTCATTTCCCACGAATGCTATGGCACAGAGGCCCAGTCTTTATCCATCCGTGCTCATATGATGCATCAGATTCAAGATACTCACTCAGAAATGTACGACACACATACACTTGCACACACACACACGCACACACACATGCAGACACATCCTGAGGCTGGCTAGTGGTTAACATATGTTCAATGTGGTTGAGTAGCAACAACCTGTTTTGGCACAAGATAACTGACCTCCTGCTTTTCACCAGCGTTTCCTCTCAGCAGCAAGAGACGGGCTTCAAGTCTTCATTATCTTTGTTTGTGTATCTGTTTGTTTATGTGTCAACACATCTGAAGAGCAGATGTGTGTCTGCTGTCACCATGTCTCTCTGTGTTTGTCTTAAAAAAGTCTCCCCACCGTCACATCAGAACAGTTGTAGTAACATCTCAGGTCCCCACTCCATAGCCGTCTGAGCCACGGCGAACACAGCCGCCCCCAGCGTGGCGGACAGCCCCCACACCGCCATCTTCACCATCCGGTTCCCCTTCCCCCACAGCTGGCCTCGGTCGCGGGACAAAGCTGCTTCCAGGCCTGAGTGTCGAGAGGAACAAGGAGGAAGGGTCAGAGTGCGAAGGAGCAGAGACACGGAGAGGTCAAGAGGATTCAAAATGCTGCAAGCTGAACCAAAGAAGGATCAAGCTGCATTTTGTTACTGGGAATGAAAATAAAACAAGGGGGTCAAGGGATGGCAAAATACCAGGAAAAGAGACACAGAAACAGAACAATAAATTAAAAGGTAAACAACCAGTCCTGCTCCATGATCTTTAGTAAGCAGTACTCTTAATTTAGAGACCCAAATAATTATAAACTTCATCTAAAGTTAACGGGGTTGCCAGTATAACAAGAAAACCAAGCCAAAACTAATATACTTTAATGAAAACTCTTTGATAAACACCTTAAAAAAGACAGTAATGTTCAGGTGTTTCCTTAAATAAAGCTACAAATAAAGTAAATAAAGAGAAAGTTGGCTGTTAGTCTAAATACAGCTCATAAACAGCATTAGATTCGGGGTTGGACCTAATAAAAGTCTCAAAGATTCCAACTCTTAAGTCCAGTCGTAGGATAGTATTCATTACTTGCTTAACATTTAGACATCCTGGCGTAAAGACTCCCATTCATTGCCTGCCACAGTAAAACCAGGCGCTGCTATAGATCGTCTCCCTTTCAGTACGTTATGTACTTCATCTTGGATGCCGCTAATTGAATTTTGATGAAGCTACGGGGAATGATATGCATCAATTTTAATATTACACCGTTCAACCTGAGGGGAATGTTACAGCATATTTTTTGATTGCCCGTACATCACAGACAATATGTCAGACTCCACTGATAAGATTTTCACAAAACCTACGGGAATAAAGCATCTCTTTGTTCTGTTCTGGCATATTTAAATTTGCACTTGATTGGTCAGATGGGGGTACTACATCATTTGTTTACTTGTTATTTATTGGCCCAGAGGGGGCCAGCATTTGCGGGGGGATGACATATTTATAGTCTTGTTTTTGGAGAATAATGGCCTGTGGATCCATCAAAAGAATTCGATGGGTGAGATGTTGATTCTTATATTACAGTCGATTATAATTTTTTTCCCGCACTTTAATGAGAATCCAACAAGAATTCATTTTTACGCCGCTCATTTACGTGTGCGTCTGTGCTGCCATGTATGTGCGGAGACCCTCCTCAGAGTAATAAGATTATAGTTACTATTTTTACCGTGTCTGGAGGTGGTGGAGCCATGGGCCTTGGTGAGGCGTTGGAGAACGGAGTCGGGCCTCTGGTGGAGGGTGGAGAGCTGAAATGTCTGGAAGGTGCTGATGGACAGACTGGAGAAGGAAAACAGAGGAAAAACAGGAAGGAGAGAGGAGGGGAGAGTTAGTTTGTGATGAAGGAAAGAGTCAGGTGCAGGGTGAAGAGCGGACAGCTGGAGTGACATAAGAGGCAGACTTCGGGATAAACTGATGGATAAAGACAGGTAAATGGAAAAGTGACAGAGAATTCAAGAGATCTGCTAAATCAGTAGCTTCTGCTTTCAGGAAGCAATGGGGGTAATGCATTACAGGACACGAGTATCTTTCAGTATCAGTCAGTCAAGGCCTGGTGTCAGTGATGTCACTTCCTGTCCTGAGTGATGAGTTGAAGGACAAAGAGACTGATGGAGAGACTTTGGATACAGAGAAGTCTATTCGAGTATCTGATTTTTCCTCCTCAATAATAAAAACCTGGAAAAATGCTCTCATGCATGGTTACACACACACGCGCGCGCACACACACACAGCGGCCTGTGAGTGTCAGCAGCATCACTGAGTCTGGATGTGTCTTTAGAGCACCCCCTGTTGGCCACTAAGGAAATTACATCACACTCTTTACAATCAATATCAACCACTTAAAGATAATTTGCTAAATGGAAAACTTTAATATTGTTTTTTAATGAAATTAATGAGCACACAAAGTGCAGAGAGAGAGAGAGAGGCAATTAGTGAAACGATTGAAATGTAAAATGACAGAACACTGACAGACAAGATTGATAAATCAATAATCTTGTAAGTCGTTTTTTAAGCACAAATGCCAAACATTTTCAGTTTCCAGCTTCTTAAATTTGACATTTTGTTGATTTTCTCTGATCTTGTGATTTGAAGGTGACAAACAGGAAAGATAAGATTAGCATTTTGACATTTTGTAGACTAATTGGTCGACTGATCAATCAAAATATCAAGGCAAAGATGACATGCAGATGTCAAAACTATTCTGTTAGCAATGTTTTATCCACTTGCTTGGGCAGTTTACAGTGAATCCTAAAGCAACAAGTAATTTTTCTCATATAATAATCTAAACTTCTGCAGCCTCTCTCCTTATACCTTTGATTTACATAAGAAACAAATGGATCATATTGTTCATAGTTACGATCAGGACTGAAATACGAACCTGCATGTCACCTGATTCTGTTAAGATGGATTAATTAACCTAACCTTGCTATATATTTTGGTTTTTTAAGCCTTGTGTCCTCTCATGAGCACTGATCTTTGTTGTCTTTATGAAAGAGTATCAATAACAGGCTCTAGAGTCAGTTGTTGTTCCCTCACCTCTTGCGGGACTGAAGTGCTGCCCGCTTGGCCAGCAGAGATGGAGGGTACTCGTCGAACAGGTCCTGGGCCTGGCCGATCAGGAGCTCAAATGGAAGATCCTGGGGGATGCAGGAGAGAAGGTGGTGGACCATTGCCATGTCACACTCTGTCTGCTTCACCTCCTTCTCTCTGTGCAACACAATCTGAGGCAGAGAGGAGGGGGTTTAAAAGTTTGAACATCTGAAGCTGTGAACTCAGATTAACCTGAGAGTAAAAACATGTATTAGATTACACACACACACACACACACACACACACACTGTACATGAAGTAGTTTCAGTGATACTACTGAGGAGCAGGCTGAGTGCTTAGGAGTGCAGCAGGCAGATGAAGAGTTAACACACCCCATACTGAGCGCTGTGCTCAGCCTTGGAAGAAACATGAACTACATTCTGCTTTGTTGTTTCACACACTTCAAACAGAACTCTCCCTCTGCCCAGCCCCTACACACACACACACACACACACACACACACACACAAACATCCTCGACTGCAAATGAGCAAAAATGTGCATAATTATACGCACTAATCTTGCATGCAAAAAAAAAAGGAACTTCATTTGGAAAAAAAAGCCTCTTTCCACATTAAAAAACACAAGGACACATTTGTAAATACACACACACACACACGTTCCAGCAGCAAACATTTCAGCCACAACAGATGGAGGAATAACACAAACGATCAAGTTTCAGCGAGGAACAAGTGAAGAAAAGACCAAATATGTACGTGTTTTCCTTTCCTCGCTCACCTTCTCAGTCAGCTCGCCTTGTCATTCTGTTTCCTCATGCAGTCCACATCCTCCTCCTCCCTCTCCTTCCCCTTTTATCTCTCCCTCTGTCCCCCTCTTTCACTCTCTCTCTCTCTTGCTTTCATCTGTTCATTAGGAAGTATCTAATTAACTAGTCCAGTGACTTCACAGTACTTTGCCTCTCTGTGTGCATGAGTATGCGAGTGTGTAAGTGTGTGTGTGTTCCTGGATTCCTGACAAAAAACAAAGTCACAGCCTCTTGTTCATCCCTGTTGATGTGTACGGCCTCTTACCGTGGCGGCGAGGTAGATGGGCATCAGCGGGTGTGAGGCCAGGAAGAAGTCGTAGAGTCTCAGGGTGTGTTTAAAGTCTGACAGCACGTGGCCGAACCATGTGATGAGCCAGGAAAGTGCAAAGATGGTCCCCACCTCCGCTCTGAAGAAAAGGCCAGAAAAGCCTGAATGAGATTAACATCCTCTTTTTCCTTTTTCAAGACTGTCTTGGCTAAGATGAGCAGCAGTAAGTGACAGATTCAATTGCTCCAAAAAACTCAAAAACATGGGACAGACAAACTTAAATTAAATGCTATTTTTAAAAATCACAAATAAATCTTGAGCAGGGTTCATATGAAAATACATGTGAGCAGATTATACTGTTTTTCTATCACATCCATTACAATGAGCAAGTCTCTCCAGGCTGATTTTAATACAGTGTGGAAATGAATGAAAACCAGCGGCTGAAAGGTAGGAAATCATTTTGAAAACTAATGGTACGACAAGTGGTGTCAAGTGGTGTGCGGCACTGTTAAGTATTAGCAATTTTTAGTCAGTGGGATACAAATCTGACAATGAACTGGGATCAACACTATCTAAAAAAAACACAGTCACGGTACTCATGAGCAACAGAATAAAAAAATAATGGACAAAGCAGAAGCAGAGATACCATAACTTTTTAGTTTCGGTTCAGGCTTCACATGCTGGATCCCAAAATGTGTACTGATGGTTTGTTTTGGTCAGTTCTCGAGAAACATCTTCATTTTCCAAACTTTTAAACATGTCTTCATAAACACCAGTTTTCCCTTAAAACTGCGTAACCTGAAACTGAACTTGAGATAACCCTAACGACATTCCTGTTTTTTTTTCTCAGAGTTGAAAAATCTTCTGCAGAGCGTCATGACACCATCATTTTCTGAGGAAAAACACATTTTCTTTACCTTCATAACCCTCTTTTCTTTGTGGTGTGTCAATGAAGATATGTAGCTATTTTTGACAGACTCTTGAGGAAAGTGAATACTCGTAGAGGTTGTTGATAAATATTGAATAGGATCATTAAGGAAGAGAGAGGGATGAGTACAAGGGGAATGGAGTGACAAGTGAAAAGTAGTCGGTCGGAGTGATTGACAGGAGGATGGGATGAAAGGGCAGGGAGCGAGATGTGTGATGAGAGGGGAATAAAGTGATAAAATGAAGTGGAAGAGAGAGAGAGAATAAAAGAACAAAAAAAGTAGCAAGAGAAAAGGGAAACAAAGAATAAAGGTAGAGGTAAAAAGGAAGGTTAGAGGAAGTGGAGGTGCTCACAAAAAAGAGCGTTTCTAACTTTGAAGTGGGATGTTGTTTATCCTGATGTTTTTTTTTTTTTCTGAGAGTCCACTGCCTGGTTTTTCGGTGAGTTTTGTGTTTGTGTGAGCTCCTGTATGAGAAGATGGGTAATTTGCAAATATGGAGGCTGCCAGCACAGCATCAATTATGAACAGGCAACAAGACAGCAGAGGTACTGTCGAGGCAGCTGTACACACACACACACACACACACACACTAACACACACACACAAACACCTTGAATTGCCTTAGAGGACGACTCCCACCCGTCACTACACATTCAAACAATAACCCACACTAACTGATTGTATCTTAAAATGCCTTTTTTTGGTTTTGTTTTAATAAACTGCAAGACGATCATGAATCATTTTCGGCTAATTACACTTCACAAATAAAGGTAAATGTGGTTTGCACCTTTGTGGGACAGAAAAGCCAGTGAAACAGCTGTTGGACCATCTGACACAAGAACTCCCTGATGACACCTCGACTGATGCATTTACAATTCAAAAACAAAACATTTGACTCTTTGTTTCCCGGTGATGCTTACAGGTTAAAATCAACACTTTGAGGCCCTCTAGTGGTTGGTACGCGCATTACATCACGTCAAAAAGCAACTTGCAGTTAAATCTGATAGGAACAAGAGTTGGATGACATTAAAACAGGGAAGTGCATCGCTCTCTGACAACAGCTAAAAGTGCATTCAGAGCAACAGCAGTAGCACTTCTGGACTTAATTGCTTTAAGGTGTGAGACAGAAGGAAGTAGTTACATCCATTAAGCACAAAACAAAACGATTTAAAATTGTGGTTGTGTGTTTGTGAATGCGTACCTGATCATGAAGTCGTGTAGTTCTGTATCAACCTGCTCCAATATAGGCATCAGGTAGTTTAAAATGTGTTTAGTGCTGTCCATGGTCGGATCCATGAAATCCCTACAGACGGAGAAGACACACAGAAATTTACACGCAAAAATAAACATTACTGCCATTAAGATCCATTAAAAATTATAGTTGAGTGGCTTTAAGATGATTTAAATACCACGAAAAGGGGTTTTTTTAGGGAAAAAAAACAACCTGAGATGGTAATTGGAAAGTGTGTCCAGCATAGCGATAGCCATTCGCTCCCCCACGACCAGCAGCAGCGAGACAGCTACATCATGGTAGCCTTGGTAGTAATGAAGCTGAGGGTTGCGCTTCAAAACCTCCAGTATGATGTCAATCAGCTGCTCCTGAAGCACAGCTCTCTCTGCGTCTGGCATACCTGAAGGAGAGCCAGAGATCAGCACACTGAAGCGCATGTAGTCATGTTCAACACGGAGAAAGAGCAGCTGTTATTAAGTCTTTGATAAAAGCCTGGGAGGCTACTGGGACATGGCTACGAATTTTATGTGACCATAACACTTTATCCAATTACAGCAAAAAGACATCACACTCTGCGTTTGAGTTATTTTTCTGAGTATTTTTCATTAGCTGCTTCTTGCTGCCAGAAGGGTTTATATAGTCAACAACAGCACAGATACCTGGGATTACACTGACAGTCTCTAAGTCAGATAACACACTTCTCTCTCTCTCTCTTGCTCTGCAAACTTTTTATTTAGGTTGTCAACAGCGGCATCGTCTGACATGAGAATCTTTTCCTTGTGCAGCTTTTACCAAGTTCATTAATTATTAAGCCTTTTCAGATAGCTTCATAACTCATAGTTCTGCTGCTATCTTTAGAGATAACACACAAACACTCTCTCTCTCTCTCTCTCTCTCACACACACACACACAAACACACACAGAAACACACGCTCACAATCACACACACATGCATTAACACAGACCTTTGGGGAACCGCTTCATGGACCTCCTGACATCCAGGACTACTTGGTTGTAGTCCTTGTGGTTCTCCCTCACATCTCGACCTAAAATAGGAAAGGTTTTGTTTTTCTCACTGTTTTACTTTTCTTATTCTGTTATTCCTGTTATTAACATTGTATACTATTATGTAGTTTCCATCAAAAGAGGTTGTGTAAGTATCAGTCAACCACTAACCAGGTTTATGTGGTAGCTCGAACACATTGATGCTCAGCAGTTTGGGCCAAACTTTCCTCCTGAGTTCATCAGTGAGCAGTCCTCCTTTACTGACTGCTGCTCTCCTCAGGGTCTCAATGTCCACTGGATCACTGCGCATTCAAAATTATAGATGGACAATTCACGCTAATAGTTATAAACATTATATTTACTATAAATATGAACTCTTATTCCTGTGAACTGAGGAATAAAGTGTCTTTTTCTGGCTTCTGCAGTATTGTTACGTGTGTGTATTGAGAACGAATTCTTAGAAGCAGGTTATGAAACTAAATTACTTATTTAAATGGATGTTTATGCAGCACAGAGCTTGTTTTAAACTATTCTGATTTTAAATTCTTTATACAAGACAGTGTCATTGTGGGAAGACCTATATAACAATCTCAGTCCTGTAAATAATGAATTAAATGCACTTCTGCGCACACTTTCATCCATTCAAACCACAGTTTGAAAGAGTTTTATGAACTCACTGAAGACTGTGAAATTCCATCCATTAATCAGATGTTTTGTACATTTCACATCTGCATGAAATCACAGCAAGTGGCTCTTGAGATAAAAGTCCTTATGATCCACGTCACACTGCTCCTCTGAGCACATGTGAGTAATCTTCATGTGTGAAATTAGCTTAGTTCGGAGCGATGAAGGTCACTGTCTGTGGATGAACTGCATGCTATCTAAAGGCGGAGCAGTGAGCTGCAGAGGGAGAAACACTCCCACTTGGGAAAACTCATCCAAAGCCCCATAACTCTAGTAATAATAATAAAGGTACTTTTTACAGTGGAAACCAGCCAAACTTTTTAGACTTCTAGAAATACAGGCATTAATAGTATTGAACACCTTAACACCCCTTGTCTTGAGGTTGAGTGTTGCTATGGTGTTTAAAGACAGATTTTTTTTCTGTTACATTTTATCACTAAAACACATAATTAAATTTAATTTGCTTGTACTTTAGTGTTCCTCAGCTTTTCTTCAATCAAAGGGTTATTACCAGCTTGATGGCTAATTTTCTACCAGTTTCATTTGAGGAATGCTTACAATGAATATCACAGCAATTCAGAAGGTGTTTTGACTGAGTGTAACTCCCAGGAGGGACAATAAAATGAGCTTTAAAACAGCTCACATAAGTATGTCTTCATTGATGCTATTTAGTGCAAAAAACAGTAAGCATTCTTAACAAGCAAACTGCAACTACTTATTATTATGATTTTAACCTGATTAAAGCCTGATGGATCTCAGTCAACTTCTGTTTCCGTCCGCAAACTGGTTCTGTAAGAAATGAACAGAGATGAGAGATAAAATACAGAGTACAGAGAGGAACAGAGAGGAGGAGAAAGATATTTGAAACATGACAGACAGAGCAGGGATGAAGTGATGGGTAAACAGAGATACAGAGAGGGCAAACAAGAGAGTGGGAAGGGGACACAAGGGGAAGAAAAGAAAGAGAAAGAGGACATTATGAGGGTGGGGGAAAGGGAGAAAAGATAAAAAAGAAGAAAGACATGGAGGAAAGATTGAGATCACAGTGGGTTTATAGCTGGAAAAACATACAATCATTCACAGTCACAGTGCAATTTCAAGGGATGGAAAAGAATAATTGCTAATCAATTACGTCACATAGATTTTTTATAATTCATTAACTGAGCGTCACTGTTTTATTAAACATCTGAAGTATGACTCTTTTGTTTAATGAAATCAGCTTTTTTTTTAGAACTTTGTTGTTTTGAATTTTCTACCCAACCCAATTAAAAAAGATTCAATTTTCCAAAAATAAATTCCCACTGAAGGACTCTTTCTTTGAAACCATTTAGTGTCTTTCCAGCAAATAAAGCCTTCACAATTAAATAGTGGTTGATCAAAGTGGGTCTCAAATATGATCAGATGTGTAAGTGCTATTCAGTGAGTTTGGATCAAATTCAACATAAAGTCTGAGAGTTTGAATAACTTGAAGGTTTAAACCAAAACCAAAATTTTTTGATAATAGCATTTTTTTTATTTATTTATTTATTTATTGCAGTTGAAATAAAATCACGTCCATGTTTTTCTGTCTGATAACCTGCTGCAACTTCCCACATTGTTTAGGTTGGCCTGTAAGCTGCCACGCAGGCACCACCGGTAGATATAACCTAAAGATCTACTCTGACAAATATGTAAACATAAATGTAAAAGACAAAACAGTTGTTAAACCGGTTATGAAAACAACAACTCGTGATTCGTGTCTTCTACGTTCAGCGTTTGTTTGAGTCAGCTGGCTGCAGTAATAGCATTAAGTTCACTGGCATTTCCACTGACAGACTAGCCAGGTCAAGTGACTGTCTGTAAGCTACGCAAAGAGTAACGATTAATCGACATATCGGTTACAAGACAGTACCATATGGTTTCAGCGAAAGAAGTTTCTTAGTGAGACTAGTTTGTGATACTGTTCCGTTTATCTTTTATGTTAAACATTAACATTATGTTGCTATCTGAATGTCTACCTTTGCTGAAAGATCCATTCCCATTCACTCCAACTCCCGCGTTTCTTTTCTTCCTCTTGAGCCTTTTCATTCCCGTTAAAAACCGACTAACGACTGACAAAGTCTGTGTTGTGCCATAGGCGATTTAACAAATAAAAAATATGTCTTCAAACAGATAAAAATTGCAGGTAATGTTTGGATATAGGTGGACGTGAGCCTTCACAGCTGTCCCTGAGAGAACCAACCTACCCTGAGATCGACCAGCTGCGCTGCAATTGGACAGAAATGACACGTGACACGGTGCGTGGCTTCTATTGGTTTTCCATTGATCGCATCGTAAGCTACCATGACTGTAGTTTTGTAGTTGTAATATGTCAGCGATATTTTTGAGCGTTTTGTTTATTTATATTGGGTAATAATTAAAATCGCCAAATTAAAACAACGTGAGCTGTTGTAGAGTGTCAATATTATTATAATGATGTTGACAATAATGTCTGTGGCGGTTCAAAAGCATGCATTGTGTTGTTCTTTGTCTTTCTTCTGCTCGTGTGAATGATTTTTTGAAATTACAGCCATCAAAAAAGAGATACCACTGATACTGAGCAACTTGCATAATCCTATACGTGGATGAAAACCATATAAGTTGATCTGTGGAATATCAGTATCTATATCTGATTCAAACATACATGTAATATTCTTTAGTAAATTAATTTTTGATTAACTTTAATCCATTAGAAATACCATTTTGTTGATACAG
>JAPZDV010000008.1:8295273-8319325 GCA_029814665.1 Acanthurus lineatus
ATTAAAATCGCCAAATTAAAACAACGTGAGCTGTTGTAGAGTGTCAATATTATTAAAATGATGTTGACAATAATGTCTGTGGCGGTTCAAAAGCATGCATTGTGCTGTTTTTCGTCTTTCTTCTGCTCGTGAGAATGATTTAATGCAATTACAACGATTAAAAAAGAGATACCACTGGTACTGAGCAACTTGCATAATCCTATACGTCGATGAAAACAATACAAGTTGATCTGTGGAATATCAGTATCTATATCTGATTCAAACATACATGTAATATTCTTTAGTAAATTAATTACTTTTTGATTAACTTTCATCCATTAGAAATACCATTTTGTTGATACAGAGGACATTTACGGCCTGGATACCAAACTATAGTTTCCTCGATGACTGATACAAGGTCATTTTAGGACATACAGTACAGAAGCAGTAAATGAGACACAGCATGCCCTGAGTTTTGCCTCTCAGGACGTGCTGGCTATGATCTTGACCCTAACAAACAAGTTTTAAAATTATGGGGAACACTATTGCATATTGCCCCACTGCTCTGTTATGTATCTACGTATTTATAGATTCCTAAACGACAATATAATCAAGAAGTGACTAATCTTAGAGGAATTTTACTAAATAACAGACTTAAATGGGTCTAAAATGAAAACATATTAGAGGTATTAAGCTGGTCATCAAATGCATTAATATCAAATTTAAAAATACAACAAATAACAAGTAAGGATGAAAGATAAAGAAACTTCTGAAAAATATACATAAATTAGCTCAGGTTTACTATCCTCCTATCAAAGGCTTATGGGAATTACAGCTGTTAAATGCTAATAAAGCTCTGTTTTTGTGTAGCTTTTGTAACCCATATTGTCTTGTTATGGGCAAAAAAATAACATTTTACAAAATTTTCTGTACATTTAAGTAAGAATTTGACAGGAAACCCAAATAAGTTTCAACTTTTGTGGAGCAGCTACTCCGGAAATGGAATGCGACTTCTCCGCGATAGGGGGATGTCAGTTGAAATCACAGACCTGGCAACCCCTCACTGACACAATTGCACCTTGAGCTGTAGTAGTGATGAAATGCCTTATCTTTACCCACACTGACACGACTTGAGGCGCACGCAGCCCGCTACTGTACACACAGCTCTTCCTGTAAAGCTGCGGATGGAAACAGAGAGAAACGGGTGAAAACAGCGTGAGAAACAATGTCAGGCAGGTAAAATACTGCGTAATTCAAAGCCGCCGATGATGAGCGACAGAGCCGAGACGAGAGGGCCCGTGAACCGTCGAAGGAGGACGACCATCTCCGGCGGCGGCGGCGGCGGCGGCAACGGAGCGGCCAACGCCAAACAAGCCAACGGGGGCAAGCCGCACGATGCCGGGGAGAAACCACCACAGCGTCCCGCTAAAGACAAAGCAGAGGAGGTGTCCAGGCATCCAAGTAACAGCGGGAAGGGGGACAAGCAGATGGGGGTGTCAGGGCAGCAGCTCACCAACACCCCGAAGAAACAGAGGAGTGCGACGGAAGATATCAGCGAGAGACTCAGGTAACCTTTAAAAAACAGAAGACGAGCCACTTTTTATAGATGTGTCTAAATATTTAGCACGTGTCATTGAGTCAGAGGTTACCAATTTGAATAAAACACGCGCTTGCTTTGGATTTCTGTTTATCAAATAAGGTTAGCCATATTTTTTTTATATGCGGGTTAGCTTGTCATAGGTGGCAGAGGTGTCCTCAGACTTAAACTGGGCCACTGTCACCTGTGACACTGTCACCTATAACACTGTCACCTATGATTGCATTTTTTTTCTTTTTTTAGTTGATTATAACTCTACTTTGAAGATTGAAAAGTCACCATTCAGTATCCAACATCCCCCTTTGAATGGAATAAAACTTTCTTGCCTCCATGTTTATGATGTCCCACAGCTTTATTTGGCCCCAACACAAGATAAACTGCAGCAGCTGTCAGTGTCAGGAACTTAAGGTTTTATGTAAGATCACCAATGTTTTCATTCAGCAAGAACTGTAATTCTGTCAGAGTTGCAAGCCCATTTAGAAATCAGGCCCATACAGAATAGATTGGTAACTAGTATTTGTGTTTGTAAATGTTTGTGTCATTCAAAGTTGCACAACCTGTTCTGCATAAACATGTTGCGCTTGAAAATAACAAGCAGACGTAGAAGAATTTTTAAAAAAATGCTGCCAAAATTAATGATTTAATCAAGCGCTCACATTTTTGGGGCAGGTATTAGTGCTGTGATTCTTAAGAAAATCCACAATTTGGTTCAGTTTTGATGCTTAAAGTCATGATTCGATTCAAAGTCCATTTTAATTTCATTGTGATTCTTGATTAAAATGTTAATTGGTCGAATAAATGGTAACCAAGTATCATTTTCAGTCTCTTGCTTGCAAAACCATTCACTGATGTCCTTGATCCGCCGAAACACTGAATTAACCATAACTGGATATTGAGATTATTTTTTTTTACACATTCCTATAAAAAATAATCACAGCAACCTCCCTTTACACAACTACTAGCTGTATGTATAGACAGAGGGTGTGTTAAGGAAGTAGATAAAAAGGCTTGAGTTGAAACAGACTGTATTAGAGAGAACACAATAGCCTGACCCTTCTCCTAAACATAACCATTCATTTTATGGTCACACGCCCACTGGGAGATACATACCCTCACCTTCGAAAACACGCCTCTGTGGCCGGGGTTATGCACATCCTTTGGACTTACAGACGTATAGTTTGGTATCCTAAAGGACGCTGCATGCTGAAATAAAGTGGCTGTAATACTTGATTTGGAATTGTGCCAACTAGATGAGGTGTATGTTTGCAGTGTTTCTTTCCTGTATTACAGCAACTTTGGCATGTGCTTTTGCAATTCTGTGCTTGATGACTACGTCTCCGTCTGCACGTTCTTCTGCCGGTCTGGTGTTGCTATGAGTGTGTATCCTGGTGTTTACTGAGGAAACCCTCTACTTGAATGCTCCTTCGCTCAAACAACCTCTGTCTCTTAAACAAATTGTCCAGCACTCTCTCTCTAACGTTGCATAATCACCTTCCTTGCTGTGTCCACCTCTCCTCCATTCACTTTTCATGACCTTTAGATATATTTAAATCTGCCATCCTCAATGTATGTTCCTTCCTTCCTGCTCTGCCTTTTCTTTGACCTCCGCTCTTTTGACTCTGTCCTCTCCAACCTACATTTTCCCATCTCCTCAAGTTGTCTGGTGCAGTTGTCAAAGCATCTATTAGACCAGAGGTTGCCAAACTCTTTCAACTCAAGTACCAAATGAGAAGACAAGTGACTTCCTGTGACCCAAACTTATAAAAATGTATCATAAATTAGGACTCCTGCATTTGTAGCTTTCCGACAAAGAACACAACAAACCATGAATTATAATATTACTGAAATGTGTTTTTTTATTATAAAATTACAATTTTCAAAATGGGGTTTGCTTGGTTTAATGTTAATTTCCTCACCACCTCATAAAAAATGTACATTAATTTTTTCTACGTACAAATTTTGTAAACTGAGATTAACAAAAAAAACCTGTTTTTCATCTCAGCATTGTTTTACATTCTGTTCTGCCCATTTGCGACTTTGATATTTACAAAAGTATGAGTTTATGCAGCATAGTGGGTCCCCTACATTGTTATGTATAATCAATGAAATGTGTCATTTTTGATTTTTGATAATTTTTTTAAACTCTGTTGCTTGGCACACCCCCGCTCCAAATCATTTGTGAGCACACAATGAGTCACTCTGACTTGTCAGTCTGAATCATGCATCCTCCTTCAAACCAAAACCAAACACATGAAAATGCAAAATGAATCCCTCTTGGTCTCTTTGTAATAAGACCTTTGGCCATATTTTAATTTTAAGATGCAGCTGAATGTTTCCTTTGCAGAGGTTTGAGACTGACCACAGGGATACGACCAGCGATTTCATCACTGCGTTAATGGAGACAAACAGGCAGTGAAGGAATGTGAAGAGGTTGTTTTACCCTAAAAATCAACTGACTGTTGACTTTTTGATTCCTTCCAGCTGCCACGTCGTCCAGGAGTCTCTCCTGAGTTCAGCCAGTGGTTACAGCAACTACAGGGGAATTCTCAACTGGTGTGTTATCATGCTGGTGAGTAAAATTGTGATACCTAAAGCTATATACCACTCTTTTTTTCACTCACTCTTACACACAAACGCATACAGTATTTCAACTACCACCATAACAAACTGCTATAGCACATTTCAAATGCTAGACGAGGGATTTTGGTAGTTGCTTTAGCACAAAAAACACAAGTACCAGCCCACTCTTGTAAAGTACACATTCTCCTTAGATTTAGGGTTGGACCAACTACAGTAACCTTCTGTAAACTTGTCTGTGTGAAGTCTGATAAGTGTTTTTTTTTTGTGTTATCTCTTTTCACATGAGCACAGTAGATTCACCTCATATGCATCAAGCATACTTTTGTGCTTACGGCCCACTTTTACTTTCTCTACTTTCATATTTTCTGCAACTTTGATTCCGGGTTTTGATTAGTTGCAGTTTAGTCTCAGCTGAGTTGAGTTTGTTTGATATTTAACTCTGATGTTACATCAGAAGTGGACTCTTTGTTGGCTCAAGTATTATTCAGGGTGTTTATGAAGCCTGCAATGACTATCACAAGAGTGGAAGTGGCATCCAATGATTCTGCATTGAACACACACAAAGGAAAATTCTGAATAGGAATGAATACAGGGGAGGAATTTTCTGTTATCTTTAATGCAAAGAAGTTGGATTAGAGAATTTAAAGCATCTGTGAACAAATATAAATACAAAAAGTGTTGCATTTTTATTATCTTTAATGCTTTAACCCAAATCCTTTGCATCAGGAAGTTTTATTTTAAAGAGTCAACCTGTAAACTAAATGGTATGATTGTGCTGCAATTAAAAATGAATCAATGCTCGTGTCAATATTGACATTCTTACAAAAACTGAAAAAAAAAAAAAAATTTAATGAGTTGATAATGACTCAACACAGTGTCTAAAGTTTTAAATCAAGCTGCACCTTGAATGGCCAATACTAGAGTCAGCTGTTTGGGACTAAATTACATCCTTAAATTTATTTTTTTTAAAAAAACAAAGGTTTATGCTCTCTAATCAGAGAGGTGTGGCCCATGTCCCTTAGTCATTACCTTTGACTTGGAGTCTGTGAATGCACTGATTTTTAAATATATGCGGGTTGAGATATGAGACTTATCGTTTATGATCTCTAACTGAATTTTTTTCAGTTTCCTTAGAAGATTTCAGTTTTGCGTAAAGGTTCAGACTTGTTCCTCTGATGGCGGTAAAAGCTGCATTCTTTCCCCTGATGATCACAAGATAAACAGCACTGGGTTAAGCTACATACTGGCACTAACCCACGGACACAGTTACACACACACGGACACAGTTACACACACACACACACACACACACGCACGTGCACACACACGCACACACTAAGAGCTTCTCAGCTTTTCATTGGTCTCTAACCATGATCTTGTGTGCAGCACAGAGAGGGAGACATTAGTATTTGGCTGCTCCTGCTACATTGAGCAGTTGTCAGTCTTTCAGCGGGGTGGTGTCTCCTTACCCACCACGTCACACACACACACACTGTGAAGCCACTTGGCCATGCACTCAGCAGTGCTTTTATTGCATAATTTTCCGCTGCATTTATTTAATAGGCAAGGAGGGAAAAATCCAGCAGAATTTAAGTTTGCTGTTACACTTTGTCCTAATAGTCAAACATCTTAACGGATTTTACCTTCATTTACGAGTGCGATGGGTGTTTTCTTTCAGTACCTTTAGGTGGGCATGCTTGACAAATGAAGGTGTAAATCTGTAATAAATCACAAGAAGAAAAGGTTAATCCTCAGGGACTTTTTTAATTGATAATCCCTAAGAAAAAGCCCGTGTATGCATGCCAGTTTGTGCCTACAAATCTTGAGCTTGCTCCTAAATTGTAAGAACAATCACTTGAACCAGAAGCTGCATGCAAAAAAGACAAGTGAGTTTCAGGATGTGTTCTGGCTGCCAGGGTGAGTAAGTTTGGTGGTTTTGGCTGTGGCCTTTCAAACTCCTGCCAAACCTAGCCACATGCTAACATTGGGGGGGGAGGTTCAGCAGAGATTGTATTTAAAAAAGTAAATCACTATTTTTTGATAGATGCCAAATCTCTTTGAAGTTGCAGTACTGATCACAGCTGTGTCCCAGTTAAATTTGTCCCCCTGCACACAGGTCACCTCAGGACAAATAAACTTTCTGCCTTGTTCCAATGGCTAAATTTATGTTTGTATCTGTGTGTGTGTGTGTGTGTGTGTGTGTGTGTGTGTGTGTGTGTGTGTGTGTGTGTGTGTGTGTGTGTCCACAGCACTATGTAGTACCTCTAAACATCCAGTCACTGTTAGTGTTTTGATGGGCATGGAGGGTACAAATATCCAGTTAACACTAATCCTTATGAAATTTAAATGGACAGACTATAAATACAGCTTTGTACATGTGTGCAAGTGTGTAAGTGCATGTCTCTGTCAATGTGCAATATGCACACACACACACACACACACATGCATGCTGTAGCATATTCAGATTTACATCTCCTTGCATAGATTCATGCAGAAAGATTATTGTTTGCACTGTGTTTGCATGCAATATATGTCAGTTTCTGTGTAAATTTATGTCCATGTGTCATTATGTGCGAGAGTTTTTTGCGGGCTTTTCCAAAATTGAGCCTCATTTTGCAGTTCTGTGACAGGATTAATCCCATCTTTGAAAGTTTATATTTCCGTGACGACCACGTCCTCTGCTTTGTGGTCACCAGGGACAGTTGACACTGCTCGGTTCAGACTGTTTTTAGGACGCCTTCAGGATTAGGCTGTAAGAGTGTGAAGTGGAACCACAGTATTTTGAGTTTTAGAGAGTGTGTGTGTGTGTGTGTGTGTGTACACATGAATTTAGGAGCTTAGTTGTGTAACTTGTCCTCGATTACCAGGACCGTCGGCTAAGTTCCTAAAATGTTGGCTGCAGGAGTGCATGTTTCTAAAGATGAGATATTCTATGAAAATAAGTGTTCACAATTATAAATTAGTTTAGTGTACAAACTTGGCTGGCAAAATATTTCAGTTTAGTTTACTTAATAACAGCTTATTTCTACTGAAGTAACTTAACATGCATGTTACTGTTGAATGAGACCTTACTTAAGTTATTTTTTACATTTCAAGCCTCTTGCTTTAAGAAGAAACCATTAAAAGATTTTGACTGAATTCCAGTTTTAATAAAAATGTTCTCAAATCTGGTCTAAAATGGCCTTTATGTGTCTCCTGTGATGTAAAGACATCTCTGTAAGATAACTATACTCCACTGCAGGTCCATCAGCATGTCAAACAGAACCCAACAAACACTGAACTTAAATCTGTGCTCTTTGTTCACTCTAACAGAAGACCTGGGGCAATGCAAAATGGTTGGTGATTCAATCTTTGGTTGGCAGCAGTTCTCATAAGTCAGTCTTGTATGCCAGGGTCCTGATGATCGGCCAACCCCAGCAGCTCTTTCTAATTATAAACTCACCTTCACCCCAATCTGATACGTCCCTCCTATCCACAGCCAAAGACACTGAGATACCGAATGAATGAAACTCTATCAAACCTTCAAAATATAGTTATATCAGTAACTTTTGGCAAAAAGAGTGGCAATTATTGGGTTAAAAATATTAAACAGGTCTTTCAGAAGTAATTCCAATTGTGTGTATTGACTCTAAATTTTGTTTTGATTGTATTTTTGATAAATAGAGATGTTTTTTGTTCACTTCCTAAGTTTAAGCAATGTAATGGATATAACTGTAGCAGGTAACAGACTTAAAAATAACATTAACAATAATAGTAGAGTAGATTTTTTTCTTTTAAGCCAGGCTAAGGTCAATTAAAAAAACAAGTGTCTTTGAGCAAGATGCTGAATTCCTGCCAACCCCCAGGGTGCTGCCCTTATCTTAACTTTGACTGTTCAGCGTGGAAAGTTAGATTTGATATTACAAAAGCAGACAGGCCACTGTCACAATAACAGCTCTCTCTGTGATGGTCACTTCTTGTCCGTGCTGAAGGTTACTGAGGCAAAGGTGACCTGTTTGGGGAAAAAGACATAGCTAAATCAAAAGCACATTGCTGCAGTCTCTGGCCTTCCACAGAGGGCCGAGGTGCAACATGCCACATAATCACTGCAGCATGACCTTATCATGTGTCATACCTTTATTATCTTAACTGTTTCTCTACATTGTCCTCTAAACATGCTATAAAAAATGATCTAAAAAACATACATGTAATGTGTCTGTATAGGAGTGCCCGGTTGGTTTTTATCTATAAGATTAGATAGCTGATGCTTGAGTCAAAGCTGGTCTCGTACTTTGAACTTTAATACATAATATAATAATAAACTCTTCTTACCTGACACTTCTAAATGCATTATCCAGCAGCAGGGTGTGACAGTAACATGTTGGTCAGACTTTGGTATGAACTGGTAGAGCCAGGCGATATATCAAGATGTAATATGTTGTAATATGATATGGCTTTTTTTTTCCTGGCTCTAAAGTTGCATTACAATAAAGGTGTGACCCACCAGACTGTTTAAGATTGTCAGTGATC
The DNA here is from genome assembly GCA_029814665.1 of Acanthurus lineatus. NCBI lineage: Eukaryota > Metazoa > Chordata > Actinopteri > Acanthuriformes > Acanthuridae > Acanthurus > Acanthurus lineatus. Next base: position 8,303,939 of record JAPZDV010000008.1, read on the forward strand.
TCATTGTTCTCTGTGATATCCCAACAGACATCCCTACAATAGTCTCGCAATACAAATATTGAGGCGTTTGTGAAAAAAATGTGGTTATATTTAAGTTTGTCTGTGTTGCACAGCCTTACTTGTGACAGCTCATATGAGGCTTTGACTTACAACTACACACACACACACACAAAACACTTATTAGGAATTATCAAGATATATATCCTGTGTTGCCATGCAGCCTCAAAAATGCAGAGAAATGATTTTTGTTTATATCACCCAGCTGTTTGAAACAGATGTGATCTATGCAGTTGCTCAAACATAATAATTTGATGTCAGAATTTAACTTGACGTTGCTCTCTTTAAGTTGCTGCATAAAAACAGCTTTCACTTGCTTTTAAATCCTGTAAAATGATGGTGGTTTGTAAAAGGAACCAGCTTGTTGCTGTTCTTGTTTTTAAAAACCCACTCAACTCTTTAAACACATTGAAACCCGCGGACCAATCATGTGCGGAGCTGCGGGCAAAGAAAATGATAAGCAAGCTTTATAGGACAGGACTTAAAATGTTTACAGTAGCTGATAAATGAAGGCCAGATTCCCTCTTGTTGATATTATCTTGTTTGTGTTCTCTGCCAGGTGCTGAGTAATGCACGCCTCTTCTTAGAGAACATTATAAAGTGAGTATGCACCTACACACACACACACACACACACAAACATTTAGTTAATGTATGTACACAAGCAGGTGCTGTAACAGCTTATTCCCATTTGGTTTTACAGCTGCCTGTCTTCCACCTCACCACTGATCCGTATTTTATTACATTACATTAGTCTGTTGCTTTTAAAACAGGAGCTACATGTCACTAAAAAGTGAGGTTGCATCCCTCCAAACGGCTCCAAGAATAAAACTTTATTAGGTTACATGTGTTTAACTCATACTTTTTTTCAAAGCAGCTTAAAGTTTTTCAGCCATATGGATATGATGCAAAAACCATGCAAGCACACCAGCTTCATTAAACAAGCTGAACTGCTTTAAGTGCTGCGTTTCCACAATTAGAACAATTAGAAACAGCGTACATTGCCTGTCTTATCTGACATTCCTTTTCATTTTTTCCTGCCCTTTTTTGTTTTTTGTACAACTATATAACACTGCAGTATTGAGCAGAGTGAAGTCCTGCTGGTATTCTTGCCATAACTAACCACACGAAACCTTGATCTCACTTTCACCCTCGTACATCTTCCTAAATTCGGCGTGTTGGGATCATTAATTTTACTTCCCCTCTCTGCTCTTAGGTATGGTATCTTGGTTGACACCATTCAAGTGGTGTCTCTCTTTCTGAAGGACCCGTATAGCTGGCCTGCGGCTTGCCTCATCATTGGTATGCAACATTTATTTTAACGTCTCGATGTTGTCTAAACACATGGTAAATGACGTACAGCCGTTTATCCTTCAGTGACCCTGCAAACACTGTTCAGGTTGAACTTGGTAAACAAGTGATTAACCTGCATAGCTCCACGTACTTCAATCAGGAAACATTAGTTTCTGTCACAGTTGTGTCCTAAATGGCTCATCTGATCCAGATTTAACAAGCTGGATACTCAAAGATAACGTTCAGAGGCGTTGTAAAGTTAGCTCTTGGTTTAGATATTCAAGCACAATTATTTATTCACTCTTTATTTACCCATCGTCTCTTTTCCGGCAGCAACTGGCCTTATCAGGGCAGTTAAACAAGTCAATATTAAGGCGAGTAAACATTGTTTTCCTCAGCAGGGAGAGATTCTGACGCACAGGGTGACATTAGAACAATCAGCCTGAATAAAATGCTTCTTTTAGAGAAAATCCTGGATTACATAGTAACTAAAACTCACCTATTTAGTTTTTTTAAACTTTGTGTTGTGCCTGTCTGTGGATAATAACACAATGCTAACTTTCTATAGAAACACCTGTGTGTTGCTGTAGCTCATGAACCTGCCGTCTGTCTGTTCTGTCTTTCAGTGTCTAATGTGTTCATCTTAGCAGCTTTGTACACTGAGAGGCGTCTGGCTGTGGTGAGTGCTTACAATTATTTGCACACCTCTTCGTAGTAAGCCTCGTGTATGCATCGCTGTGAACTTTTGACTCTGCCTTTGTTTAGATCAGGAAAGAACAAAAAGCATCAGTAAGTTTGTGTAGGGATTATGTCATGAAACATTGCTGCATGGCGAGTCAAACTGTAAAGAGAATTTAAGTTGTCATTTATGAAAATCCAATCAAGGAAGTTTACCTAAAACGGGCTCTTTACAAAAAGAGTCTCCACAGTAAATCCTTCAATCTTTGTACTTGTTCCTAACTCTGATAAGAACATCACTTGTCATTTCTCTCATCATTCCCAGGGTACCATTTCAGAAATGACCGGCCTGATACTTCACATTTTTAACCTGACATCCATATTGATCTTTCCTTCATACACTGTACTCACTGTGACCTCCACGACCCCAGGTACACACTAAAGATAAACATGTTAACATGAAGCAATTTGATTAGGATTAATGCATGTGTGTATTTGGATGAGAAGATGAGTCTGATGTTTAGAGTTATAGTTTTACTCTGATAACCGTTTTTAGTTTATTTTGTTCTGTCATTTATTGCTCTCTTAGTCAACACTGCAGTGTTTGTGTGTGTGTTTATGTGTGTGTGTGTGTGTGTGTGTTTGTCAGTGGGTGGTGTGCTCTCCCTAGGAATCTACGCGATGCTTTTTCTCAAGCTGTACTCCTACAAAGACACCAACAGGTGGTGTAGAGAAATCAGACAAGCGAAAGCCAAGCGGCTAACACGATCATATTCATGTAAGTGCATCAATGCACACACACTATCAAAGAAATGTTATCTAGATATTGAGTAGGCACACACATGTGGAGCAAAGTGTGTATGCAGAGGCATGAGGCGGGTTTGAGCAGCACATTAAACCACAGAGTCAACAGATAAGACAGAGAGTGAGCCAAGATTTGCTAAATAAAGGTTTAAAAACACACAAACATCAGTGTACGTCTAACATGATTATACTCTTTTTCATTTTATTACCATGCTGCTACTGCCATCTAGTGGTGACAAGACAAACTGAAGCTATTTGCTGACTGTCAAACACACTAATGGAAATAAAAAGTCATGTGTCTTTGACAGCTGCTATCATTCTGTGTGTTGAAGCTACTTTAATCCTAAATGTAACTCGATGACTTCTCCTCTTCATTGTTGGAGCTGAGATAAACAGACAACACACACATACATCTTCAGATATTTATAATGATATTTAATGGGAAAACATGGACATAGTTTATGAATTGAGTTTATGAAACTGAAAGTACCAACTAAATAAGATCTGCATTTTTATGTGTATTTTTATTTTTTTTAAAGGTCCGTCTGTTGCTCAGTCCAATGGTTCAGCAGTTCACAGCCATGTCTCTTACCCAGGAAACCTCACCCACAGAGGTAACCGCAGTGCCTGCACGGAGACAAACATCTTTGTTTTTAGATGAAACATTTTAATGATTGATATGTTGTTTCTGTGTTTGTTTCTTTAGACATGTACTACTTTGTCTTTGCCCCAACTCTGTGCTACCAGCTCAACTTCCCCCGGTCACCTCGAATACGCAAAAGGTTCCTGATGAGGAGACTCTTTGAAATGGTGAGAGGGGACACACACACACGCACACACCCACACACACATGCACGTTTGTGCTCTTCATCATGTAAACTGAGATGGTGGAAAAGAACCACAAACACAAACAGAAATGTATGTTAACATTCTAACTTTTGGCTCTTTTCTGTTTTTTTGCAGCTTTTCTTCACTCAGCTGTTGGTGGGATTGATACAGCAGGTATGTCAAACATTAACATGTCTGAAATCACACAGATGAACAGTCACACACACACACACACACACACACACACACACACACACACACACCCACTGAAACACATATCTCACAGAGTTGTGCCAGCTGTGTAAATGGATTCCTGTTCAAATCTGTTCTCACCTCTTAAGCTTTACTTGTGTCTTGCAGTGGATGGTCCCCACCATACAGAACTCAATGAAACCATTCCACGTGTGTATACACACACATACACACACACACACACACACATAATTAAGTTTAACCTGCATTTCATGTGTCTGTCTTAGAAACAACTGCTCGCTATTTATTTATTTATTTATTTGTTTGTTTGTTTGTGCTAAGTGCAAACCATTTCTAATGAATGAATATAATTGTGTCTCTCAATAACACAGGAAATGGACTTTTCTAGGATGGTGGAGCGCCTCCTAAAGTTAGCTGTGAGTACAGTGACATACTCTAGTAATAATTTTGTCCTGTTAAAGCTTTATAAATGCAAAAAGCATCACCTCTACGGCTAATTATACAGATGAAACCAGTTTCAGTAAGTGTCTTGCCTGTGTTATTAAAAAGGGGGGAAGCAACATGGTCACCACTGTGTAACCTCACGAACCCAGACACTTTTCCCAAACTCTTCTCCCCCTCCTCTCCTCTCCACACCTCTCCTGTCTCACCTCCTGTCCCAGGTCCCTAACCATCTGATATGGTTAATATTCTTCTATTGGTTTTTCCACTCTTCCATGAACTTCGTGGCAGAGCTGATGCAGTTTGGAGACAGAGAGTTCTACAAAGACTGGTGGTGAGTGTTGTGCATCTGCATGAGCGGACTCATGTGTCACAAATCATACAGCAATTAAAAAAAACATGCTGTATTTGCAACAGTTTTTAGTCATCATTCAGAGCATCTGGTGGTCCTGAAGTTTTGAAATTATGAAACTGGGCTGTTTTTTGTTCATTTCAGGAACTCAGAGACTTTCACATATTTCTGGGCCAACTGGAATATCCCAGTTCACAAGTGGTGCCTGAGGTGAGCACCAAACTTTCTATAGCTGTTTTTTTTTCAGTATTTTTTCAACATGGTCTCCCTGTTTGACATTTTAGCTTCACTTTCTCATTGTAGTCTATATGAAATAAAATCTAGAACAACAGAGAAAAAATGAAGGTGCATACTGCCATTTATTTGAGGCATTTTCAGCCAGATTTAATAGATAAAGACAGGTGTCATTTTGACAAGTGTCTGTCTGTGCGCTTCATGAAGCATCTGTGCGTGTGTGTGTGTGTGTGTGTGTTACAGACACTTCTATAGGCCAATGCTCAGAAAAGGGGTCAACAAGTTTCTGGCTCAAACCGCCGTCTTCCTGTTGTCTGCCTTCTTCCACGAGGTAAACCAACAGCTCTCAGTCTTCAAATGTGACATGAAGCACTGTTAGGTCTGTTTAACTGCTAACTTACCTTCATGTGAATGAATACTCTTCGTGAAATCACGTGTTTGTCAGTTGTCTTATTTACACATGATGGTAACAGCTTAAGTAAACAATGTAAATACTAACAAATTACTGCTGAGTATTTTACCTTACTGTATGTAAAGCAAACTCAAAGCATCACGTGTAAGTAAAACAGCCTTTCTGTTGAAGTGCTGCTTGCAAGGATAAGGGGATGGGTTATGTGTAAAGTACAAACAAAAAAGTTATCGTCTGTGTTCTGAGTGTGCAGTTTTTACCTTCTTATATATTTGACATTACATTTTTTTAAAAAACACTGTCTGATGTGTCTGTTGTTCAGTACCTGGTGAGTATTCCTCTGAGGATGTTCAGACTGTGGGCCTTTATGGGAATGATGGCTCAGGTGAGACACATTCACTGTCCGTCTCTTTCACTCTGATATTTATCACTTTCTCCCCTCTTGCACACACAAACACTCTGACCTCTGCACTTTCATCTCCTCAGGTTCCTCTGGCCTGGTTCGTGAGTCGTTTCCTGAATGGAAACTACGGCAACGCAGCTGTGTGGATGTCACTCATCATTGGCCAGCCTGTCACTGTGTTGATGTACGTCCACGACTACTATGTCATTCATTACGGGGGCCCCACATAGTAGTGGACAAACACACCCATACCCCCACAGTTACACACATACACATGTGTGAGTCATGTCGTATTAACTCTCATACACACACACACACACACACCAGCCTGCAGGACGATTTATAAAAAATTGCGGAACAGTTAAGGTGACTTCGATATGAAACCCTGCTGATATGAGCCTGTCAGTAATCAACGGGAAAATTTGTTTTTGACTTGTTCATTTTTGCACTAAAGAGAAACGAACCTGGAACTTATTTTGAAAACATGAGAAGTTTGTGGTTAAAAGAGGTTTTCTGCTTTGGTAAGACAAACATACCTTTGTATTCAGCCTCCAATTTGAGCACATCTCTGGATCTGCAGTCACCACCCACTCCAGATATTTTTATCCAGCGTAGAGTGTTTCAACTCTAAACAAATGATCCTCGATCCAGAGCGAAAAGCACTTAAATCTGTCACTGAAGTAGACAATATTGGTGGTTAGATGAACTTCATAAAACTCCACTGCTTGACTTTTAACACATTCTTGAACTTTTAAATGCACTGAAGTGCTTTTAAAGTGGAAACACTGTTTTGTAACCAGGAACTCCTCCAGTTTTGGGAAGTGCACACACCTTCTGTGTAACTAATGTGGATCCTGCCTTCATGTAAAAAATGTTGATATCTGTTGTTTGGAAATCAGTTTTTACTCGTTTCCACTGTAAAAAGGGAATTTTTTGAAGCCCGGTCGTATTTATTTTTTTTTTTTTTTGCAAGTTAAGGCTGAAAAATTCCTGGCGCCAACTTAGAAGGTCCTCAAAATGGAGCACAATAACATGTTTTTTTTTTTTTAATTATCCGTATATGCCCTGTAACCTTCTCTTTTTTGATGTAATGAAGTTGCTGAGTGTTACAGAATTTTACCATAGAAAAAAACTTGTCAAACAAACATGGTCAAAGGCAGGAAACTGAAGTAAAGGGAGGCAGGAAGCTGAAAAGTGATGGAGAAACAATAAAAGGACATTTTTGTGACCTTATTTGTACAGTGGTGAGCCTCCAGGCAGCCTCCCCTCCTGTTTCCAACTTCCAACAACATCAATGCAAGCTCTTAATGTAACAGTTCATGTTACATGTGTGTCGTTTGCCTTGGCTTTATTGTCTTTTGTGTTGCATTTCATTTATCAGCTTTATTTCATTTTATAATTTTATCTGTTGATATGACTGTCTGCAGTTATGTTGTGCCATCCTAAATTTATAATTTATATTGTATTATATTTTAAACCAGTGATTTAATGCAGTAGTCGATTTATTGATTTGAATCAATGAATGTTTTCTTGCACTTTAAAGAGATGCATGTTGTTGACTAAAGCAATATACTTCTATGAATGTATTCTTTAAGTTGTATCAATCATGTAAAGAAAATGTTTTGCCAAAATGATTTATATGTTTTTTTGTAATTTGCTTGTTGACATGTTGTTGGATAAGGTTCGCCTCTAAGTGAAACAGCAGCTGCAGTGATAATAATAATTTCTACAACCTGTTCCTGTCAGAGCTTTTTTTTTTTTACAGTATTTAAACCATAAAGAGTCAATTTCTTGAGTTGACACTGTTGCCATTATTGACATTTTGATTGATGCAGTATTATGTTTGAATTTGCTTGTCATATACTCACGGATAATTGGCTGAACATGACAAGTCAGAGCCTTTTTCTTTTTAATGCTTTTTCCTCTTTTCTCTTTATATTGACAGTTCAGGGACTGTATTGTTTAATCAAAACACCACTTATCTGAGACTACGTGTTGACATTCCTTAAAGAAATTAAGTGCCTGCTGGACAAAATAAACACAACATTTAAAAAAATAAAAATACCAAAAGTTTTACATTGAACAGAAAGAGGCTAAGTACTAAAGGAGAAACTTCTTCGACCCTGTTCTAAGATTGACGCTGCTTTTGTATCATCGCTGTCTTTGAATATTTGGGACTTTAAGACTTACAACTTTACTACAAATCCTTTTCCCAATGTAACCTTTAAGCAGATTGATGTCTTTCAGGTGTTATTTCATATGTTTTCTTGAAAAAAAAAAGTTTATTTTGGAAGAGTCTTTAAAAAAAAAGTCCTGCATAAATTTAATTGTACGAGTTTTTCGAATGTTAGCTTAATATTCCTTTAGTCTAACTGACTACACCAAAAAAAAAGACAGATTCATATCTGTGAATTTTATAAACTGAGCAGTAAAAAGTGAATTGTTCGGTCTTTACCTTATATAATGATTGAACATCTGAAAATGAATCCTGAAGTGGCCATGTAGCAACAATATCTTCAGTACTATAATGACAGTCGTGTATTATTCGATGCTCACCTCAAAGAGCTGCTGTCTGGACGACATCTTTGCAAAATGCAAATTGTGTGTTTCTGCACAGTCTTTTAGTTTGTAGTTTGGTGGAAAGATTAAAACACTAAAAGTGTCATTTATAGAAGCAAAATTGTAAAAATAGTGGCAATTTAACTAGCCCAATTTTTTTTTTCTTTGAGATTACTTTAAAATAAAAATTATAAAGTGGCAAAAGGTTGACTGCTGAGTTTTACACAAGGAGGGTAATCAAAACTTCTCATCTTACAATTCATTTTTTTGTTGTTCTCCCCTGAAACCTAGCGCTTCCTGTTTCACCATTAAAAGCTGCACCAAGTCTGCTCTTGGAATATGAGGTGAAGATGCAGCTTTAAATCAAACAGTCTTTTTAGGGTTAATTTGTTTTTTTTTTTAGATGATTGTGTGGTGCAATATGTAGTAAAATGAATGTATTACTGATTTATTCAAACTGTCTACAAAAATCCAAAGTGAAACAGATAATGTGTTTCAGGAATGAAAATCATTTTCACAGCCTTTCACTTGTAATTATTTGTGTTTGATAAAGATTATTTATATTTGATGAATGGACTCGTCTCTTTTCTTTGTATTTTTAAAAACAAGCACTGAGCCTTTAATGGTGGACTATCCTGAATTTCCTGGTTATTTGCTAGCACACTTATGATGGCTGCTGTACAATGTGTGTTTTTCTAGACAAAGTTTTGTATCATAAAAAGTATTAACATGGATGCTTGTATTAACTTGTAATGATACTACTACCTTAAAAACATACTTTAAAAAAATTATAGTCTGTTTTAGCTCCTTTGAACAACAATATGCATTAAAAACTAGGAGGACAGATGACGCCATAAAAACTTTATTGTGCAAAGAGTTACTTACACAAGACAGCACTCAAACTCAAAGTTCCAAATCTGCAATTTAATATTACAAAGTTTTAAAGTCCATTATGAGTCTACACACAGATAATCTCATAGCTAAACTCCACCTCAGGTCTGTAGGAACAGTGAAGGTTGAAAATCTCTACTGCTGCAAGACAAAAAATAACACAAACAGGCAATTGTGAGTCAATTAATATGTACTCTATGCCCAAGTAAAAGCATGGTTGTTAGTGTGGTTTGGGGTGTTTTACCTTGGCTTTCTGGTTTTGTACAGGCAGGTAGAGTTTAAACTCTGCAGGGAGCTCGTCCTCAGAGTACAGTCTGTCTGAGAAATAAACTCTCCGTATTCGACAGTTCGCATGGATCTGAAAGAAAAACAGAAATACAATCTTAGACTCTCCAAGTAGAGATTGTACAGTTACACCAGCAAAATAAGCATCTAAAGACAACAGTCTGTCTCCACACACTGACCTGTACACGCAGGGTCTCAATGTAATTGGTCCCATAGGCCCTCCTGGTGAAGTCCGACAGGTTGAACTGAATCTGGTTCCAGCCATCATCCAACCTCATAGGCATTGTGCAGATAAACGGCTTCACTCGTGTTGTGCTTTGATAGTTACTAGCCCGAAACCGCCGGCGAACATTTTTATCATCTAAAACCTGAAAGTGGTGAAGACAGAAAAATCATCAATGATTGTAAATCCTGTAAATGAACTTTGTGTGTTTATGCAACCAAGACATTTAAAGGGCCTGTATCTGTAAGGGCAGCTACAATACCTGGACTTCAAAGGTAAAATATTTTTTGAGGTTCTTGATGATCATAACAAGAAAAGGAAGCTTGATGCCCAATGTCTTTTTGGGATCTGCAGGACATGTTATGTAGGTGGTACTGCAAGAAGTAGAAGAAATAATAGAAAAAAAAACCAAGGGGGGTGAATGAAGCTGTTTCAATGAATTGACCTGAACAGCAGATCCATTAAATGGGCACAAACTCACCTGACGTTTGTCCCTTCAACCTCCAACACCAGTGAGTGGATGTCATTGTCTGTGATTCTCTTGATGTGACCATTTCTTACCTATGAACACACAGAATTATTATTATTTCTATATTTTTTTTCGAGTTTAACATAGAGAGTCAACTTGTACCAAGCTGTCAGAAACTACAAGAAATAAATGCCAAAAATATGATCAAGGTAATTCGGGAACACTGTCATTTTTTTTCATACCCATATTAAATCGACGCCACGGGCCCCCGTTACTCAATCCGATCGATTCTGGGGCTTTGAATCGCTTATTTACTGTCACATACGCAATTAAGTTGCAAACATAGTAAAGGGATTGAAACTGGACAAATCAACTTGGAAGAGGGGGCGTTTATCATCACTTCTGCTCATTGCTTTTGCAGATTAACCCCATCACTAAAATGAAACTGTAAGCGCAATAGCTAAATACAGCCGACAACAACTAGTTAGCTGATACAAACCTAACGCTAGTCAGCTGTTTGAACACCGCATCCAATCCACAACGTAAAATAGATTACAGTTTAATGTTATAAACCTTTAAACCAGAGGCACACAACGCTAGTTAGCTTTAGCACGACAAGCTAATGTTCGAAGCCTTCATTTTGAAAGGCTGCTTACCTTTTTATCCCATATCTGAAGTGGTTTGCTCCCGATGCTGTATAAAATAGACAAAAATCCGCTTTGGAATGTGTTTTTAAACATCTTCTTTGAGTTCTGCTAGTCCAGAGTCGTTAATCACATGTGTTTATTAAAACTGTTGCTAACGAGCGTTGCGTTTGTTTACAGATTTAGTTTCCGTCCCCAACACTCCCGCTTCCGCGTGGTAAAAACTGACTCGTTCCGCCTTCAGAAATTAAAACGCTTCAGTTGAAATAAAGATCGGATTTATCATAAACTGTGATAAATCCTCACAGATCCCTTGTGTTTATATGAAAAGAGAGGAGAGTAAGGTCACTCCTTCACTACTATGGTGTTGCTAAGGAACAGAATTTGTTTGGCGATGTTCACATCGGTTCTCAAATGGTGACGCAACGCGGTCGCCGTGGCAACAAAAAGCCTGACCAGTGTAAATGAGCTTTTGGGGGAAAAAGTTTGCAGTTTAAACTTAAAATAAATAACCAAATTATGTTTTATCATAATAATATTCAAATACATAATTATTATTTTTTATTATTATATTTTTGTATTTATTTACTCAGCATCTTTGTTATAATATTGTAATGTGAATATTTACTTAGAGGTTTGGTTACATATTGACTAAACTAATCACAATTATTATCATTACGGAGTTTTCAAATTTATTTAATACAGGTAAAATGATTAACTTATTTGCCCAAATGCCCAAAAAGTTGATGTTTCTTGATTTTCAAATATAGTTTTTAAAAAAATAAAATACAACTTATTCATCTAGAGATGAGTTGGAATTATTGGCCAGTACTTGGCTACACTAATAATTTGACACACAAAAACACTATTTTTTGTTGTTTTTTTAAATTATGCTGAACTAATCGAATTTATCTTTATTTAATTTTTTTTATTTTTTTTTTTTATTTATCTATCTATTTTTCGAAGATGAGGATATATTACAAAAACAAGCCGCACAGTTTACATCATAAATGCATCCCTGTTCCCTGTCAGTATGCTCATATTTCTGCAGTGAGCTGGCAGTTGTGAACAGGACATCAGTCATAACAGGAAAATGCTTAAAGGGGTACTCCAGTGATTTAGGATGGCACTTGGACGAGGTTGAGGAGACACAGATGCAGCTGAGGCAGAGTTATCCTGACCTTTCATGTCTAGAATGGATTTAATACTTAATGCATTTTTATAACTTTTTTTTTTCAAAAGACCAGCTTTGGCTACAACTTTCAAAACATATGCTTCCACTTTGCAACATGGGCTTCCTGTTAAATGTCAATGATAATCATGTGATGTTTCCTCAGTAATTTGACTCTCAAAAGCTCTTTTAAACTTACAGAAGACATCATGACTGATTTTAACGGCTGCTTAGCATTCCCTTTGCACTAGCAAATAACTTTTAGGTGTTAAATTGTTGGGGCACCCCTTTAATTCCCAAATAGCAACAGTCTCTAGGAATAGACTTCCTACACACAACTATATTTTACCCACAAAATCCCACTAATGTGTCAAGTGGGACATCCTTCCTCCCTGACTCCAGCACTTTAAACAAGACGGACCAGGATAGATTTGACAAAGGTTTCAAATATTTGAACAAGCCAAAAAACATTCAATCAAACATTAACCAGGCACTTTGCGAAAATGACATCACCAGCAATGCAGTATAAATCAAAAGTCCCCTAAGAGCCTCATATGAACCAAAGATGATTTAATTCACAGGTATTCAGGCAAGTTCTGCAAGAGTTTGTTTGACATTTGGAAACACAAAATGTACCAGCACATACATTAAGACACACACAGTCCAGAGTGGCGGCCATGTCTCTGGTTGTTTATCTCACTGTGGTTTACGAGGTGCCGCTTGGCTCCAAATAGTATATCTCTGTTAAAATAAATGTTAGATAAATGTGAGAAAACCTCTCCATCTTTCTCTCGCCGTGCGCTCTCGATCTTTATCGCTTTTCCCTCGAAGTATTTGTGTAAAATTTGAAGGAAACAAGTTAACAGGCTGGCAGTTTTATAGAAACATCCACAGAAACAGTTTATATTGCTTCGCCTGTATCTCACTATTATTTTCTCTTCTCTCTTCTCTAATTGAGTCAGAGACAAACAGAGATGGAAAAGAGCTTTTTTTTTCCCCCTTGAGACCCTTCAGTGTGGGACCACCCTGGATACAGCTTTAAATAAACTTTATTGACGATCTACTTGAACAAAAAAGTTCATTCTAATGTCTCCTTCCTTTTGTCTCTCAAAGACAAAGAGCCGGCATTTAATTTTCTGAATTTTTTTCTGTTTGTTATATGGGACCCTGTTATGTCCAATCCAACCAGGGCCTCAGTTTGATTACATCTTCTGTTCTTGTATATACCTGCCCACTTAGCTCCCTTTTTTCCTCTGTTTTGTGACAGTTTTGGGTTTTTTTCGTCTGTCTTTTTGGACACTAGACCCTCTCTATTATATCCCTTTCTTGTTTGTCGTATTGTTGTTTAGTCGTTTTGGCTGCAAACCTTTGCAAGCTTCAACAACTGGATGTTGCTTTTAACATATTCACCTTGTCTGCGAGTCATGGCTGTAGGTTCAAATCTTGTTGTATTAAATAAGCACACTAAGCCCACTTCTGGCCATCCATCCATCCATCCTTTTAAATTACTGTTTGAAATATTTAAAAAGAAACAGAGAGGGAAAAAAATGTGGTACACAGCAGAGATAAGACAGGAACCATGTAAAAGGGGGAGTGATTGGGGAATTAAGGTTGAAAAAATAAGGGAAAGAAAGCCAGAGAGTTGGAAGATGATAAGGATTAGGAGGGAAAGTAGAGGAGAAGAAGACTGTTGTCTCTCTATTTTTCCACTCTACTCTGATTTATGGCTATTCCTGTTTTGTACTGAGGTACAATGAAGGAATAAAACACATTATCTAACAATAAATACTACTGACGGGGGGGTTGATACGACGAAGAAGATGTGTAAGAGGTCCAGCCACCTGACTGTACTGACTGTTGTCCCGCCCAGAGGGGCTTCACATCCCATCCCTCTACTCACTCTCTTCTGTCGACAAACGACAGAACAAATAACAGGACAAGGAAAGAAAAAGAGAACCAGAAGTGGGATATTTACAGCAGCGCTTGGGATATAAACATCAACATCAAGTTTTAAAAAGTCGGAGGAGAACTTAAGAGCTCTATTTTTGACTTCACTGGGTATGTTGTGATCATCGTTTTTGTTTAAAAGGCCAGAAAAATCATTAATTTTCTCTCATAAGAGGCCGGATGCATTGACACTGAGGGTCCTTATGTGATATTATTTTAAAGAAACATAAACTTCTTTCCTTGCTGCTTATATGTCTACCATAGGTCGCGTGCAGCTCACTGGTTTTTGATGGGACACTATATGAAGACAGGAGCTTTAATTCACTAACAGATTACATAAAGAGGATTTACTCTTCTGTCTGAAACTGTCGGGATTTACTGGTTATACGTTTAGGTTAAATGAAGCTCCAGAGATTTGATTTTATATGATCCAATCGGCATTTTATGTGAATCGAGGTCAGGAGGAAGCATGCTCAGTTAAAAAAAATCTGCATAAATCTTTTGTATTGCAGGCATGACGATGTACAATGAAAGCAGAATCAGGAACAAAGTGATTACGTGTGAGTCTTTTAACCTAGGCCCTCTGCCATGTTTTATCCAAACTGTCTCTATGATGATGAAGAGTGGAAAGACCTTCCTCAGCAAGGAAAGGAGCTCATCCGTCTCTGGAATATATAAGGAAAAGGAAAGACATTTTTGGCCAAAACCAGTAGCTGTGATTTGGAGAAAATTTAAGTGTTCTTTCTTGTTTTTGATGAAGAAAGATCTCACCAAGTCCAGCTTGAAATTGGAAGAAAAGTGTTCACTCGGGTGTCAGCCGGTGAATTTTAAATCAAATCATTATTGCTTTTTCTCATCCAAACTCATGTAAGATCAAACTTGTTTATCTGTATTTCCATTAAAGGCTGTGATCATAATAATCACTATTTTAAAAAAGTCCAGAAAGAACAAACACAACTTGACTGAAACAGAAAAATCACTTTAAGCAGAAACAATGAAAGGATAAAACAAGAAGAACCCTTTTATTTCATTAAAGTACTACAAAGGATTTAAATTCATCCTTAAATTGGAAATAATTGTATGACCAAAAAAAAACATTATTTCCAAGTTCAAGAATGACCAGCTGTAGTATTTTCTACATGATTCAAAAACAAATATTCACAATTCCAAAGTAAACAATTACATTTAAATGTGAGTGGAAAAATCTTTTTTTTTTAAACAGTCAAAAACTTAGCTAGTCTGTTTCATCAACAACAGCTTACATATGGACGTATGCATCTTCATGACAACACAGCCATCTCCAAATGCCAATGAAGAACATGTAATTTGGCCTGAAAACCAAGTTAATGTTCTTTAGTTGGCGTGTCTCCGTCAAACTACCTAACAACCTTCTGATACTGGCATAGATTTTTGTTACTAAACAATTTTTTATTTATTCTTGGCTTCTCACTTCGGATTTTTCCATCAATGAATCTCCTCTCATGTCC
>JAPZDV010000008.1:8346005-8376005 GCA_029814665.1 Acanthurus lineatus
ACACACACACACACACACTCACACACACACACACACACACACACACACACACACACACACACACACACACACACACAGATACAGAAACACACAGTCAACATCTTGCAGATATGGTCATTTTCGTTCCCACACGCACACAAACATACAGACTCACCTACCAACACATATGCACACACACACGTTGCTGAGTTCCCACACACTTTTAGTACTGTAGGTACAAACATACACACACACACAGACACACACAAAGTGAACAATACTGAGAGAACAGAAACACAGGAAGTATTTTAGAAAGAGAGAAAAAGAAATGAGTGGAGCAAGTGAGACAGGGAGGGTGGAAACGGAGAGAGGGAGTGTGAGAAAGGATTAAGATCAAAGAAATAAAAAAAAAGAGAGGACAGAGGTAGAGGATAAGGTGAGAGAGGAGGTGGAGGAGGAGGAGGAGGAGGAGGACAGAGATGGAGAAAGCCGGAAGGTCGGACAGACGGAGGGACAGAAAAAAGTTCCTATCATAGAGCTTGCAGATGGCTGCCAGTGTTGTTGATTGATCGTGGGAAAGAAAAATGTACAGCCGGCGCCATCTATCATCAAAGTGCTCATTTTACTATGCACATTTCCTACACACACACACACACACACACACACGAACACACACACGAACACACACACTAAATATGGAGCTCAACGTGTGAATGCCCATTCATCAGAACTGCTGCATGAACTTTGTGTGTGTTTCTCCACGTCGGGCCTGAAACACACCGAATGTAAAACTATGAGGCTCCAACTGCAGCTGATTTGAAGTGCAGGGAGTATTACCAAAATATATATTTTAAAAAAACAACTAAAAACATAAATAAATCTGTTACACAGCAAAACATTTCAGTAGGGTAAAACAAGACATGAATTAATTAAGCTTTTTTCTTCTATATTTCCCTGCAGACTTAATTTTTAAAACTATTCCAGATGCCCTCTTTTCTGTTTCACAAAAATGTCTGAGATCAGTTCATATCAGTTGATGAATACTAGGAATCTTCATACCTAAGCTGTAATTTTTTCTTTTTAAAACAGTACTTTCCTTGTCTTCAGGGAAACCCCGAACAAGGAATGCAGTATCTGTGTTTTTTCACTAATATTATTTGTCTTTCAAATTGTTTCCCCAAGCAACAAGATACTTGGATAAAAATATATCCAGTGTGAAAAAAAGGGACAAACAAGAACTCTTGATGCAAAAAAACAGCCATTTGAAAAATCTTCAAGAAACCTTTGACACTTTTACTGAGTGAAAAGAACAGAAAGAGCATCTAGAAAATAAAAGAAGCAGTCACTAAAAAACATGAAGATGACATGATAAATGAATGAAGACATCGATTTGACATCTGTGAAGGATTGATGATCACATGTTCAGCAGCAGCGTTACTTTTGATGGGCCATCAGAACCTGTCGTGTCTCATTTAGTTGACAGAGGTTTGCTCTTTGATAACTTCTGGTTTAAAATGCTCGAACATGGACGAGTCTATAAATAAATGACAAATTTAATGCGCCCCGTGGCCAAATTCGATCAAAGAGTGAGAGCTTTGAAGATTAAGGTTTGACGACCATGAAAAGGTCAAACCTAATTAGGAGCTGATGGGACTAACAAGAACTGTCTGTGTCTCCAAAGCCAGAGTATCTTTTTGCCACAGAGCTTCACTGTTGTCCAAACTCTAAAAACGCATCAATGCGCCGCACTGTTGCACTGGGTGACAAGTTCATTTTGTATTTAAAAACATGAGAATTTTCTTTGAGGACAATCCCATGCCACTCTGCTGCCCTTTATACTCACCACTGCATTAACTGTGTATTAATCCACGGCTGAAAATAGTTCCCCCAAATGCCCAATAGACTAATGTTTGAGCAACATTTGCTTAAAATTACAGGGACCAGTTGTTTTGTGGGAATTACTGATCCAGTCTTTTTCTTGATGCCTCATGTTGGTGAGCTGTTTTTACAGGTTTGGACTTTCAGTAGAAGAGATACACTTTTAGCTGAGAGCCACAGACAGGGTGAGGATGATGGGAAGTGTTGAGAGACGGACTAACGCCTTGTTGGTTTTGGTGCTTTCACTGGAAAGCACTTTGCATTTGTACTGTACTTTAGTTTTGAGATGTTTGCATGCAAAATAAATGTAAATGTACAGTATAGCCAATAGCTTATTGACAGGATCATAATATATATTTAGCATTTTTCATGCACATACATTTCATGGTTCCAGCATCTACCAGGTGAGGATTTGCTGCTTTTCCTTTCACAATAATAACTTCAAATTATATATTTTAATGAATAAGAGGCTGTTTTTCTGCATTGAGTACTTTTAATACTTAAAGTACACTTTCCTGATTAACATCCTTTACTAATATTAACAATAAGGGACTTTTACCTTAAACAGAGTACTTTTACAGTGTGGCATAAGTACTTTCACTCAGGTAAAGCATCTGAATATTTTAGTTTCTCACAACTCTAACAGTGTTGTTCCAATTAAACAAAACCAACCATCCCTCTCTCCTCAATTCACATCTCTCATCCTTCTCTCTGACTTCCTCCTCTCCTTTCACTCCTCCTCTCTCTCAAAATGAACTGAAAGTGATCAAACCAACATCCGACAAACATCTCCTCCCAGCTGCTATAAACGATAAAAGCCGCAACCACACAATCTGACCTTTTTTTTTTTTTTTTTTTTACCAACCAACAAACATCAGCCTCCTTCCCTCCCTTTTTTTCCCTCCACTTCTCCTCATTTTCTCCCTCTCTGTTCCCATTCTCCCATAAACACAAAACAATCCTTTCATATCCTGCGCTGGCGTGAGAAAACCGCAAGAAAAATGACAAGCGTCCCCGAAAAGAGCCAGAGAAACGGTGTGAAAGTGAGAGTAGGTCAGAGGTCGTGGAGGGAGAAAGTGGGCAGGAAGGAAGGAGGGTGAGAACGAGAGAACGAGAGACAGAGAGCATGAGGAAAGGAAAGGAGGAAGCAGGTGTTTTTGAATAAACAAAACATGTGAACTGAGTCAGGTGTAGCATTGAGAAAGGAAGAAAGAATGGCAAGAAATGCGACAGATGGACTTCTGGAGCAGATTTGATATTTTATTATTGATAAGCGTCTGGTTGTAGGTTTTAATGCCAACGCTAGCTGAAGGCTGCGGGCACATTTCTCTCTCTGAGATTAACTACATGTTTCTTTATCCTAATTTACTCATGAAAAGGACAAAAACTGATCTAAATTTATGCAAGTTTAAATCTTTAACATCAACTAGTCCTTTTTTTGATTATTTACTTTAAAGTGTTTAACAGGTAATCGAAAGATGGACTGCAGACTTATAGTTGTTGACTGTACAAAGAGACTAATCATGAGAGGACAAATACACATTTGAGTTTCAATGAAGGCAATAAAACAATAACTGAGAACAGTCACTTCAGTTTGAAAACTTGCTATTTAAAAACTGACATATATTGATCAAAGTGTGACAGTAAAACATTACATTTCACATGCTTGGTGTTAAAATGTGGCCAGACATGTTTTAAAATATTCTTTCTTACATTAAAATTCATCTAAAATGTAATTTTAATCTGTAAAATATTAAATTTGAGTGTAAAGTTGAGAGTAAGAGCACAGAGGAGCAGGAAGAAGAAGGAAGGCAAAGAAGGAAAGAAAGAGGGAGAACGAGAGGAGTGAGTCATTGTATTTCCCAGCAGCAAGAGGTGGCGAGGGCATCAATCACACGACAGGCACACACAGTCTCCATACCACCATACACACACGTACACACACACACACACGTACACACACACTCAAGCAAATGCAAACCAAAAGCACACGGGCTTCACAGCGAAGGTCATCATTAACAAAGTGCTGAGCATAAATTGAAATACTGAGTGATTTACGGCTGCATTCAGCTCATCCAATCAATGCAGAGAGGAGAGCTGCAGGTAAAAGCACAACCTCATGAATACTGTAAATACTGCCATCTTCTAAATGTTTAATCTCATTTTAAATAGCTAAATATAATTGTTCGTAGCGTGTCCATGTGCATTCTCACAGACTGTCAGAGTATTTTACACGCATTCAAACAGAGACAAGGAAAAACACAAGCAGGACCTTGATTTACAGTAAGTCAAAACTGGTTTTAGAGTCGTCCATTCAGCTCATTCGACACAAAACAGACTGGTTGTTATCCACTGACTGTGTGTGTGTGTGTGGGTGTGTGTCAGCATAGGGGTAAAAAAACCTAAAACAAAAAACGTCTTATCTGTGTAAAAGGTGGCATTAATGTTTCATGAAGCCTGCATGTATGCAAGCACACACGCATATACACTCACAGACACACACACACAGCTGCTTGCAGTCTGCAGAGTTATGTAACACCACTGCAGTGAACTGGTTACCTCCTACTGAGAAACAGACAGACAGACAGACAGAGAGACAGACAGGCAGACACAGAGACGTAAATTTAAAGCGTGAAATCTGGTGAATTTACGAATGTGCTAACATATTTATTTGCTACATCAATGCCTCGGCCATCTGTCGGTTACATTAACATATGACTGGCAGGTGGGGGGTGGGACTCCGACTGTGACTGACCTATCACACGCAGGAAGCTCAAACCGGCAACAATGACTGACTGCCCTTTCACTACCAAAGAAGCAATCAATAAAGTCAATCAGCAGCAATCTGTCAGCAATCTTACATAATCACAAAAACAAGAGGTCAGCAAATATTCTCCTGATAACGATGCATTCAGGTGTCAAATCGAGAGGCATTTACAGGGTGCGATTAAGGACGTTTCCCTCGAAGTGGCAAAAATGAGCAAGGTTTGTGGTAAAAAAATATTCACATGAGTCAACTCGGCTTATTTATGGTGCGCATTTAAAAACAACAGAGGTGGATTGTGGGATGGCAAAAAAGGACCAGTGTTGAAGGAACGTGGTTGGATGAGGTGGGGCTGAGGAGGTCTGATTTGTTGGGTGGTGCCAAACCATTAAGAGCTTTAAAAACAAACAAGAAGACCTAAAAAAAAAAAAAATTTGGTAGAGTTCTGGGAGCCAATGGGAGGCTGAGAGCGATACGGGATCTTTTCCTGGCAGCAGGAATGTGAACAAATTGCAGGGAGGACATGATTTTCACAGGAGACGCTTTCACTGGTTCAGATCATGTGTCGGGTTGATCAGGATCCACCAAGAACACCAGAAAATAGGGTAAAAAAATTCAGATTTTAGTTGAAAATGAACAACTGAACAACAACTGTTAAACAGGGAGTGACCGTTTTAGAGTCTGGATCATAAGATTTATTTGTGCAGTATTAGCAAAAGTAAAAGACAGCGTGTAGGGTATGAAAAAACGGACAATTTATGAATGCGCTGGATTAAAAAGCAAACTGCAGAAGAGATTGATGCAAAACATTAACACACTGTAACAGAAGCTCCCGGCATTTTTTATACAATTAAATTGATATGTGAGTCGCTGGGAGTGTTACAACAGCGTGCAAATCTTCTGTCTGACACCTGCAATGTAAACAAAAGGTTGTGACTGAGCTAGCTGTGAAGCTAAT
This sequence comes from Acanthurus lineatus, assembly GCA_029814665.1. Classification (NCBI taxonomy): domain Eukaryota; kingdom Metazoa; phylum Chordata; class Actinopteri; order Acanthuriformes; family Acanthuridae; genus Acanthurus; species Acanthurus lineatus. The sequence goes on from JAPZDV010000008.1 coordinate 8,351,585, forward strand.
CTGTATATTTACAGTTTTCTCTATTTATGTGGATAGTGCTTTTACATTAAAAATGAAAATGACTAAACGTGGCTGAAAATTGTGCAGGGTCAAAACAGAAACCACCTGAACTTTTTACCTTCATTGTTTTATGCTGCAGCTGACTTACTGTTGCATTGCTGTTCTTCTGTCAACAGGCAGTTTTTCAAGTTTTGCTAGAAAAACTTACTCACGACCCCGAGACAAAAACCTTTTTGGGAAGTTAAAGAAAGAATGTTTTAATGGCTAAAATTTGACAATAGCACCAGCGACAGATCGTTTATACTTAAATTAATCCCATATCACCCTTTTAGCTGGATATATGACTGTAGACGATTAGTCTGTCAGTATCCATCCATCCATCCTTTCAGTTATATACTGTCAAAGCCAATGAGCGTCACTGAGAGAGAGCAGATGTTTTTCTACTCTCCTTAAATACACACACACATACACACACACACACACACACACACACACACACAAAATTACCCTGAGGCCAGCCATTACTGCCTCTCTCACTGGCTGCTATTAGGCCCGTTGTGTGTTTTTATGTGTGTGTGTGTGTGTGTGTGTGTGTGTGTGTGTGTGTGAGTGTCATGCTGTGCAGGATTTATAGATTTCAGTCACTACAGTCCAACTTGCTCTTTATTTTATGAAATGCAAGCAGATGTCAAGTGCAGAAAAAAAAAATCACATGAAAAAACATTCTAGTTATTTTCAATACAGACAATAAAACCTTTTTTGGCCAATTTTTTCCAGCTTTTTTATAGATTTTTTTTTTTTTTTTTGCTCAACTTTTATTGCAAACGAATGGCGCTCACATGATACTAACAAAAGATTTGTTTCTTTCTTCGCTCTTATTTCTGAGAATCACAGCATGCTCATCATTTTGATAATGCATGTAATGTAAAACCGTCAGAGCGCTTCGGGACAAACAAACGTTCCAGATGTGGAGAATTATTCTGAGTTTACGCAGCTAAAGCTAAAGGTGAAGTGTCAACACACTATAAAAGCCGCGTTTGCAACGAATACATTCCCACATGTGCATCTTTATCATGTATTTCACTAAAAATAATAATGAGAACAAAGTGAATGGCTAGTCACAACACAGATTTATATGACAGTATTTATATAAAAATAACAATAAGTTGGAGCTTTAAAGAATTAGCTTTTCCTGATGTTTCTTTTGTTTCTGTCCTCACCTGAGAGCTTGGTGGTTTGTTTTTTTCTGATGACTTCACCTCCCTGGAGGGGGAGGGGTGGGAGTAATGTGCTGACAAACAAATACACACACATACACCCACACCCCCCCACACACACACACACATTCAGCTCTGCATTCCTTGCATGTCCTACACTAATAGCCCACACATGCCTAGCGTATCAGCTGTTGCGTGGTGAAACATGCACATGAACGCACAAAGTATGTCTTTGTCTTAGTGTGTGTGCTGACTCTGCATTTACTAAATGTCACAAAAAAAAAACAAACACACATAAACGTAAATAACACTACAATGACCTCTTCATGTATGAAGGACGACAGTTTCAGGAAGTGCTGGCGTCCATCATCACAAACTAATGTTGTCCCGTCTTTCACTGCATGAGAATTAAACCAAAATCCTGCCCTGCAGAGTCACTGATGTTTACAAATAAAGCTCTGAAAAACCCTTTTGTCTCCGTGTGTGTGCAGTGATAAGATTAATAACTGAGCAAAGTCACTGCAGCGGTTATATAAAGAGCTATGAATAGGAGGGCTTTAAATAACTGACTAGACTGGTGTTATTTTCTCTCTCTCTCTCTCTCTCTCTCTCCCTCTCTGTGGGCATACGTTTTTTAAAAAAAAAATTCATGAAGACTGAAAATTGTGGTTAGAAGGTCTCGCTGCCTGGCAAAAATACAATTCACACAGTCAGTGGCTCCTATTTCTCATGTGTTCTTTCTGATCTCCTTTTACAGATGTTTTTTTTCCTCTCTCCCATACTCTAAATCCATCTGTCCCTTGATAAATGCTCGTGTCTTGTATCCACCTCACACATGCAACATTTCATCCACCCACCCATCCATCCACCTACTCTGTCCTCTATCCACTCTGTCCCATGAATGACTAGGTCAGATTATGGCGATTAGTCACGGTGTGACATCAAGCCAGTCATTTACATAACCCTGCGTTACTCAGTCTGCAAGGTCATCTGCTAGATTAGACCGGCCAACATGATAGGATCACTCAGTGGATTAGGTTACCTGGCATGCTTGCATAAACAATGCAAGATCAAGCTCATTTGTTGCACAATAAATTGCGTGCTACATGTAGCATGCGATGCAGTGATGCGTTGCAAAACACACATACACAAACACAGATGATTAGCATGAAGCTAAAAACTGTAACGTGAAAAAGTCATTTGAATCACGCATGTTGGATTACAGTTAGCATGTAACAAGACCAGGTCAAGACCTTGTGGGTGGCCGGTGATATAAGATAATGAGGCCAGTTTATTACAGGGGTAATCAGCAGGGTCTATGATGTGAATTCCTGAATATTTAATGCTAATTTGCAATTTTCTGTGGCAGTCCTTGTGATGTGTGTTGTTAAACGACACTGGAAGAGCAGATCACACAATATGGTTAAGCCATGTTTACATAAAAAGAGACAGTAGGAACAATAACATCACTTTCCACATTTTGGGATGTTTGATTTGAAGAGAACATTTTTTCATTGATATTATTGCTGTTTTAGCTGCCTGTTAACTCATGTCCACTATGCTGAAGAGAGGAACCAGATGTTTGATTTGAGAGATATTTTTTGATTTATTTGCAATGGTAGCCCTGACGCCATGATTTTATCATTCAGCTACTCAGTCAGTCAGTCTTGAATGACCACATGTGCAGACTGGGCCTGCTGCTGTGGTCCATCCTGAAAACACTGGATTTTGTAGCTTTCAGTGGATGCTACAGAACAAACTACACTGACTGTAGAGTTGTGCAAAGACAAAAACAGATGTCATTTTGCATTATACTTAGTTAAACGAGTGTGGTATGCTATCATGCCAGTGACATGCGAGACAAATGTAGTCTGAATTATGTGACGAGGATCTGAAAGAGCTCATGTTGAGTTTCTTGTGGATCAAATGCACAACAGACATTTCAAATTCAGGGTTTTCCCTCTGCAGTGTTTTATATTAGAGATGGCCACTAACTGAAATGCAGACCATGTTGCCAGTATCATAAAAAGTAATACACTTACAACATGAATCACCAGCAATCAAGGGGGAATAATTGATGTGCTATTTCTTAAATCAAATCAAACACCATGCATTTAATTACTGGGACTAATGTTCAGACAATCATCTTCTACCTAATTGATCACAAGACGATATGCATCAGTATCTGAAGGATCATTTAGTCTGCACTCACTCAGCGCTGCTGCGTGTGCCAACCAGTGGAAGGTTAAGCCAAAGAAATCGAATAAAGTAAAGGTCAAGACACTAATACAGTGAGCCGAGGCGTTCAGCCACAGGACCTGAATGAATAGAAGGACATTTCCTGTTGGATTGCAGTAATCTCCTTTAGTAAAGCCAAGACGGCCTCCAAAGAGGGATAACATTGTTGCAGGGTTGCCAGAGCTGCACTGCTTTGGGTACCACATAGGTGGCATAGCAGCCGCTGCGTGCACATGCACAGCTAGTTGGTCAAATAAGTGAATAAACAGATTAAGAGTGAACAAGATTGATGGTGAAAAAAGTGCCATTTGGGTCACCTTCAGACTGTGCAGTCCTTTTTGATCAAACCCCCTTTAACAGGATCTTCAGGTTCACTCTTAATATGACCTGGACTTGAAACAGGATCATCTTATTAAGTATATTTGTCTATTACTGATCCCTGACAGTATTTTATATCAGACAATGTGAAAGAAAACTCTTGTGCCATTACATTATTCAAAAGTGTCTGTATCCTGTCAAAAGAACAGAATAACACAAATATCCCACTAAAATTAAGAAAATAGACCCTCAAATCTAATAAACTACTGAAGTTGGTTCATTTATATCAAAGACAAATTGAATTTTTTCACATTATAAGACAACATGACTTCTAAGATGCAACTGTGAATTAAGGAACCTGACAAGATTTTTGTCTAAAATGTATGTTATTTAACAAAATACTTTGCAATAAAACATATTTAACTGTTGTACTGTTTGCTTTCACCTGACCTTCAATTCTGTGTTTGTAAAATTGACTCATCTTGTGTTTATTATTGTAATTCCTGATGTCTGCAGGCGTTGGATTCGCATAAAGGGTGTTTTTATTTCACAACATGTCATTGAGAGTGAATGTCCTAAACTGCACCCTTTTTAATACTTAATTCAACGGTTCCTGCAGTGAAAGCTGGTGCTGTTGTGACTGAACACAATCATATTAGATGAAGAAGATAAAGACATTTATTCCACTCTGTCTGTTATTCTTCTCCAACGGGCATCGTGATGATTTAATAGCTTTCTCTGCGTCATTTTGGGCTCAGATCTGAGAGAGCTTGTTGTTATATAACACACAGAGCTCCTAACAAGAAAAAAAAAGGGAAAAATGCGGCACAAAAACACATCGTCTGCACTCATCACCTTCTGTCCTCCTCCTGTTTATGCCACTCTCTTTTCAAAAGCTCTCTCTTCCTTCTCTTTCAACCTCCATCATCTCCCCTATCCATTTCCATTCTCAGTTTCACCTGCATTTAATCATTAGGTGATGCTCTTACTTAGGATGACTCACTTTAAAAAAAAAAAAAAAAAAAAAAAAAGGAGGGGGGCATCTGGAGGAGAGGCTGAATAAATCAAGGCCGCTGCACAAGATGTAGAATCTTTACAAAAACGGCCTTGAGCTGAAGCTGCAAACAGAGCCTGAAAACATCCAGATTCCCACATAAAGACTCGATTTTCTGCTACAGTCGGATTAGTTTTGGTCACTTTACATGACAAGCTTCTCCATTTCTTTTCATTATGGCTTTGCTCTGGTGTTCAAAGATGTGATAGGCCTCATGGACTTTGATGTATGTTCCTGCTTTCAGGAAAAAGAGCCTGTTTTCTCGTATGAGTGACTGCTGCCAGGAGCTCAGAGACGCTCGTGCTCCCAACTCAAGACCTTGTAAGGTAGAAGTTTCTTGTCCTTTCTCTAGGTTGTGTAAATATGGGCTCCTTGACCAAACTGTGCCTGCTGCACACACTCACTCACACACACACATGCAGACACACACATACACACACACTCTCTCTCTTTCTCTGACCCCAGTGTTGTGGGGGGTTACACTCACATACACAATGGCTTCACTCAGGGCGAGCCAGCCAGCCAGCTTAGCAGCTATCCAGCTAATTCCAGTAGCTACAGTCAGTCTCCAGCATGCATGAAGCATTAACCACATGGAGGGGGGAGTGAGGTTTATATTTGTTATCCCCAGAGTTTGGACCTCTGCCCACAGAGTTGGAGAGGTGGTGGTGGAGGTGGAGGGGGGGAGGTTGTTTTCATCTCACTATGCCTGTTTGTTTTTCTTTTTACAATCTGGACAAAACCAACCTTTGTGGAACGGTTGGTCATGATTCAGTGAGGAGCTGAGGGTAGGGGAACACCCAGGCAAAAGCGAAAAATTTCTAAATGGACTCAGAGTCTGAGAAAGTCTGACCCAATGAGCTGCTCATGGACGCAATTTCACAGAGTGCGTCACTGAGGACTTGTGTTTTTTAGAGCTGTGCAGCGATAAAGCGGTGATGATGCTCTTGCAGCAGATATGCTGCTTTGGTTGGTTGTTGTCAACAAGTCACAGTTGTTGAGCGTGACATTAATACTTTGCAGTGTGAGGCGCTGAAGTAGCAGATATGCTGCAAGGGCAAGAGGCGGAAGGACACAACGCTGTTGTCAAATTGCTCAACTAGAATCAAAAAGATTTGATTGAACAACCATTTTGTTGTAGTTTATGCTCTGTTAACTGAACATAATTTAAGACATAAAAAAGAATGAGAGACTCCTGTTATCCTGGAAGAGAGCAGTCACACTGTAGCTCCAGCATCTCCAGCTCAGACAAGCTTGATGGGTTTCAGTCGTCAGATCATGGCAACATCCTCTCAGAGCCAATCAAGGACTTTGCCCTTTGACCTACCTACAGGCTGACCCTACCTAAGTTAGTTAACTTTTTACTGGTTGTATACGAGAACTGTTTATTGTTACTGAGTAAATAACATTATAACATATTCCCGAAGATTGATATTTTAAATTTACTACTGATACTACTGATGAGGGATCATGTTGCCTCTTGTTTGCTGAATGTGTAATTGAATGAACCAATGTTGTGCAGACTGACCTGCTAGTGCTTTGAATTCATGCATTAATGCATTCATGCATGTGTTTGTGTGTGTGTGTGTTTGTGAGTGTGTGCATATGTGTGTGTATTTGCATTTGACTCCCATCAGACAGATCTACATAAGAAGTCACTTAAATTGTGTGCATCTGTAAAATTTTAACATGTTGTTTTGATGCGTATCTCCTGCTGCAAAGTTTATTTTGTGGTCTGCTAACTTGTGAGCGCAAACCGCTTTGCAGCCATTTAAAAAGAAGGCAATCCTCTCAATCTATGATCAGCATAAAAGGTCAGAATGAACAGCAGACAATTAGCCTGACGATGGATTAACTCTCCATATCAGTGATAAATCACAGCTAGACACCAAAGTCTCTGTCCGCTGTAGGTTTATTTATTTCAGTAAGACTAATCTGTAGCTTTGTGCGTCCCAGCGGTTCCAAAAATCTCCTAAGAGGGGCTCAGACGTGTCCTGATCTACAAAAATATGTTTGGGCAGCTAAATCAGAGCAAAAAAAAAAATAGAGCAAAAACAAAATAAATTCCAAACTCATAAAAAAGAAACAACTCCAATGTGCAGATATTTCAACAGGAGCAAAGCCTGAAGCAGAGTTAAAGGTTGTTTTGATGACTCCCACCATTTATTTTTTTTACACATAACACATTACACAATAAAACGGTCCACTTCGAGCACAGCAACCCTCTGAAATCTTTGAACTTCTAACACTCGTCAGATCTAGGCGACGTGTTTTTAAAATAATAGGAAATTGGAGGCGATTGTTTCGTGGCCCCGTTCCCTGTGGTGGCTCATCCTGAATGAGCCGGCCCAGGAGTCACGGTGGCCACACAGCGACCTGCCACTCATGTCGCCTTGGTTATGTAAGCTAGGAGATCGCACTGTGCGACTAAAGTGGGGGGAGGAGAGATTTAGAGAGAAAAGGAAGCAAAGAGCAAAGAGAGGAGGAGGAGGGGGCCATGCATGGGAAGTGACTTTGAATTATATACAAGGTTACGGCTGTTTCAGCCTTTTATCTCCCTCTCCCCCCCTTCCTTTTCTCAATCTCATCTCATGTTCTTCCTTTCCTCCTCGCCTCCGGTTTTCTTCACACCCTCTTCGCCTCCCCTCAGAGCTCCCGTGTACCTCAGACAAAATTGGACTTGGCAAAATTTTAGACGCTGTCAAAAACGACGTTGGGTGCAAACGACACCCACTTCATCTGTCTCTTTGAGTGTGTGTGTGTGTTTCGGAGTGAGGGCCAGCTAATCTCCCGGACGATCCAGTGAAAGTCCATCCGAACAAGGTTAAGAGGAGGTGGGACATATCATGCGGGCAAAGAGTCTCCCTTAAATGCCAGAACCACGTGAGGACAAACAAGCTCCCTGTTCCTGCTCCGAGCTTTGATAACAGACACTTTGTGTCCTACATGGTACATCTTAATTCCTTTAAACCGGGATAAAACCTTCATGTACTAATTTAAAGTTTATTCCTCTTCAAGAAGATGAAGCAGCCTCTCCACTGGGATGATGAATAATGGTTATTAAAATATTTGTGGCTTTTTTCCACCGTGGTCGATCCAAGAAAGATATCGGATATCATCCCGCGCTCTAAGTGGTGGCTAACGATGATAGCAAAGAAAATGAAAATGAAAATGATCACCAGTTGTAGTGCTTTTAGCCATACATAAGACTTTGAAACGTATGAAAAACACATTTTTTAATCTCAGAGGACTCTAAAAAGGCCGTTGCTGTGCTATAAATATAGTTTTAACCTGTTTATCTTCAGGCAAAGGTCACTCACAGCAGACAACCATCCAATCTGTTTGCATAAATTTTGACTGGAACTGACACGAATAATAAATTACTATTACAAGCATTTTTTAATTGATTGTTCTGGTCATTTTCTAGCAAAATTGAAAGCTTTTCATTGATTGTTGTCATCTAATTGTTAAGGTATTCTGCTTTTCTGGGTTTTATATCGTTGTGATTTGAATATCTCAGGTTTTGAGTAAAAACAAGACATTTAAAGACGTCATCTTTAAACTTTGAGAAACCGATAAACTCAATCATGACATTAACCATCTCGACCTAGTTTTCATACTGTTGCTTTGCATAAAAAACAAAGGCTCTTAAGAAGTTTTGCCCCCCTCCCAACTGGCTTTGGCAAGATTTTGACTAATGAGCTAGCTGAGCCGGTAGCGCCCTCCTACTTTTCCGTGTCTGTGGTTTGTTGATCTGACTAAATAAAGTGATCCCATGATAGACAGTATCTGATCTTTAACGAACAGATTCCCCTGAGGGCAGCCAAGGGGATTCTGGGTAACGAACTACCTGACCTGTCTGGTTAGGAGCCTGCTGGACGAGGAAGAAATGTTTTTTTTTGTTTTCAGTGTGTCAGTTGGTGTCAGAGGTTGTGTGAGGTGACAGCAGGTCAGAACAGACGCATACGTTGTTCCTCTGGCGTTTATCGTTACTTGGGTGTGACTTTTGTGTGACGTACACGTCTTTGTGTTTAAGTAATTTGTGTAAATATCTGCTGTTAATCCGTGCGTGGACTTGACTCACCTATCTGTAGCAGCACGGGCGTCACCAGCGCCGTCTCCATGGCGTAGCAGAACTCCCGGCCGAACATCACGGCTCCGTGCATCACCCATCTTTTCACGGAGATACCCTCTATGGACCCCTCGCTCGCCGACTCCTCCCCTCCTTGTCCCGTTCCTCCTCCTCCTCCTCCTCTGCCTCCTCCGTTTCCCAATCCATCCGTCTCGCCAGGTGCTCCTCCTTTCTCCTCGTCCGAGCCTGATGCTGTGGGGTTTTTGGCATTGACCCCGCCCACCACAGATCCGACCTGCATAGCGTCAGCCTCCGTGTTCTGGGGAGGCATGGTGGAGGGCATGCACGCAACGGGAAAACAAGTGCACCCCCGTCTCACACAACGAATAATCTGAGAACAATCACCTGTAGCAACCAAAAGGAAAAATACTTCCCTGCTTCCACGAACTACTTGTAGCAAAGTACTCGTACTTACTTTAAAACTAGTAGTGACTCTCCGGATGTAGATTAAATACAATCTCTACAAGTTACAAAAAGCAACCTGTGGTAGTACAGTAACTTAGTGGATATATAGTAGTTATTTAATCACTGCTGTCAAAGATAAACAGTGGTGAGGGTGTTCAAAAACAAACAAAAAAAAAACTGTAACAGATAGTGTCCCAGCAGGTAATATACGTAATAAAGTCTATCTAAGCTAAGTCCTGCTAACTTTCTTTTTAAAAAAAGGGCTATTCAAAACTTAATAAATGAAAAATCAGCATCAGTTGTCTCCTCCACAACTTGTTCTCCAAAAACACAGTGCAACTTCAACACGTTTTTTTTTTAATCCTCCTCTGTTTCCACCTCCCCTCCCAGAGTCGAGATTAAAGAAAAATAAAAAATAAAATCGATCTCCCGGAGGTTTGCAGAAAATATCCCGGAAAAAACGGAGGAAGAAGTTGAATTTTCACAGGAAGAGTGAGCGGTACATTCCAAGAGCGGGTTTGTGCATTTGCTTCTTTCAGTGTGTGTCAGGTGTGTGTCGTGTGTTTAAGGGTGTGTGTGGTGTGGTGTGTGTGTGTGTGTGTGTGTGTGTGGTGTGTATGTTTATGGCTTGTTTGTCATTGAGGTTTCGCCCTCTTTTTTTTCTCTTTTTTTTTCTTACTGTCTATTACAAGCAGTAAAAATCCATATAGAAGACCATTCGGTGAGTTCCAGAGTCATTTTGTGTTTCGAGGTCTGGGTGGAAAGCTGCGTGGGGGCGAAGGAGTGATCGCAGGGGGAGGGGGGAGGAGGAGGAGGAGGGCAGGTGGCGAAGGTGTGCGGAGCTCCTCTGAAAATCCCCATCGATTGGCTGATCAATCTGCGGGGGGGGGGGACCACCGTAGGATGGGACGACAACCAGCAGGCACGGGGCAAAAACCCAGGCATCCAGTGAAGATCAGCATGGAGGTGGGTGAGAAAAAGAAAAGAAAGATTAGTGTAAGAAACAGCAGTTTTTTTTTTAAATTTCAAGCTTGTATTAATCAAAGGATGGGACGTTCACTGCACATAAACAAAGCAGTCCTGTATTTTTTTGAGTCAAGTCAGGATCCCGAGTGTTTTCAGGGTGTGTTAACGTGAAAATATTACATGTCAGTGTACTGTCGTTTAGCCATTAATCGTGCAACAGCCGCAATGTTTTGATGTTTTGATCCCAAGGGAAAATGTCTCCTTTTTCTTAGCTAATATGCACAATTTGCTTGGAAAGGACAGCTGACAATTGGGCCTCTATAAAAAAACAATATGGTGGGTGTTTTGAGGAACATCATATGCCTACTGTGTTGTATTTTACCCCTAATTGCTTTATTAATGCTGCCCAAAGAAAATTGCCAAGCTTGAAACACGTTGCAATCCAGTAAAGTTGCAAATCAAAGCCTTTTTTGTGTTTTTTTTTTTTTTTTGAGGCTGTTTCTCCACAATTTTTTTGCTGAACTATCTGAGTTAAACAGCAGCTCAGAGTTTGAAAAAGTTACACCAATCATAAATTAACTGCATTTTATCTTATGCAGTTTTGAACAAACATGGGTGAAATCTGTGTTTACAAAGAAAAAATACTTTTTAAAAATACTTAACAGCAACTTTTGTTACCAGAAACAACAGTTTTTCCTCAAATACTTTGGGGATTTTTTTAAAAAATGGAGTTTCTGTGAAACTTCTGACATTAAACTGTGTGGTTAATCTAAATGGGTCATTATTTTTGGACAGAGGTGCAACTATTTGAAATTCAAGCCTGTGAGCCTCACAAAATAAAATTCCTGTTGGAGAAAAGTTGGTCAAAACCTGGAAAAGCAAAAATATGTGCATGACCGAACTCTATGTGGGAAAGAGAGAATATGTGTATTTGAGTAACCAGCCTATGTGTGTTAAAATCCATCAGCGCGACTTGTTTCAGATAATCAACAATGACAGATAGTGAAATTTTAAAAAAAATCACACACACACACACACATATCTGTTGTCTCCTATGAAAAGAGTTCATTTTCTAACGAATTCATCGGTTTGAGCGCATGATTCATCTTCCCTGATGCTCGGACAGTCTTTGAAGCTGGACGGGGGGGATGAAAAAGCATGCAAACAGAGGGCTTGTGTGTCCGAAGAAATGAGAAATACTGTATCTTGACCAAGAAGAAGAAGAAGAAGAGAGGAGGCCTTTAGCTTGAAAAATGCGAACAAAACAATGTGATTTCTCACAGAGTTAAACTCCAAAGTGTGTGTTTTTGTACTCAGCAGGTCACTGGATTATAACCCATGGAGACAGCACGTTTCGTCACACCCAACACACACACACTACTGCTTGCCACGTGAACAACACACACACACACACATCATAACAGTGCTAAGACCCTCATCAAGCCTCTTAGAGCAGGATTGAGAAAGAAAACAAAATTAGAGGGAGAGAGCGGGTTAGAAAAGAGAAGAGGAAAGGAAGGAAGGAAGGATGGAGGCTGGGTTTGAACAGGTGGATGGAGGAGAGTTTGGAGAGAATGAAATGAGCAGAAGGATGGAGGACGCAGAGACAGACAGACAGGCAGACAGACAGACAGAAAAAACAGACAGACAGATGGAAGAGGGTGGAGGTCAAAATATTTGTCTCTCTGCCTGCACTTACTGATTCCCCCCCTCTTCATCTCTCCTTTCCATTTTCAGCACTCTCACATGTCCCCATTAGCATTCACGATGCACTCAAGATGGTCATGAATATTTTATCCTCACACACACACTCACACACACACACATGCAGAGCCCCATACTCCCCAGCTGACCTCCACACTGCAGCAGATTACATAACAGCCCCTCTCCCCAACAGGAAAACATATACAGTAAATTCATGCTAATTATCTACAAGGTTTTGTTCAAATTAACGACAAAAAAACATCACAAGTCAACTCACAATCACCGAGGGAACATCGTCAGGCGTCAAAACGTGTCACAACACGAAGACAACGACAACAAAATGTACATTTAAGTGTGACGGAGCATGACATCCGACTAGGGCGGAGATGCTGCATTTATGAGCTTGGTTTGCAACGCCCTTTTTGAAAGGTGTAAACATTAATGTGAGGTTCATCATGACAAAAATCAGGTGTAACTAATATAATAACTAAGATAATTACAGGTTAACTGACGGGTTAATTATTGGGAAAAAAAACAAAGAGATCCTGCCAAAAGAAACCAGGTCATGGGGTTATAAACAAGTCACATTACTCCAGCTTAGCAATTTGGGTCGCTACTGAAGACTTTTTTCATCACTGACTTATCAATCTCTGTAGAAGATAAAAAACAGAATAGCTGTTTGGACCATAAAATGTAAGAAAATGAGTAAAAAATGCACATCACATTCAAACTGCTGCTTTGTCTGACCAACAGTTCAAAACCAAAAGATAAACAGGACAAACAAAATTCTCACAGCTGAATTAAAGCTGAAACTGAGAATGTTAAAAGTGACTTTTCATCGACTATTATTTCATTCTCAAGATAGTAGCTGATTCATCTTCTGTCAGTCATCTCAGTCAACTCAAGCTCAGTCGAATAATAAGAAAACATGTCCAATGAGCAGATGGTCATGTGCACCATTATTCTGCCAGAGTTACACAAACAACCTGTTAAAGTTGCATATTTTTTGATGTTTTTTGTTGTTGGAATAAAACTAAACGTCAGTCTATTTTTGCCCGTCATTTACCTTTGCAGATTTTTTGCAAGAAACGACTGCCTGCCAAAAAACCCAACAGCACTCAACATCAGACCGTCAGCTGCGGCAGACGGTGACGCTTGCCAGCTGTATCTGAACGGTTTTTGGAAAAGCAGCAGGGTTTCCTCCAGCATGGATTTAAAAAAAAAACAAAAACCCACAGCTCTTCACCAGGCACAGACACACTGGAACAATTTTGGTGCAAGTTATAGGAAAACTAACTGTTGTTTTTGTTGACTTCACGTTAGCAGATGTGTTGTCATGTTAGAAATAGAAAAGTTACACAATGCTGTATGAAGGTTTTGGCTGCTGTCCCCTCCTCTTAGCGCTGCATAACAGCATTAAATCTTTCAGTGTCAGCGAACCAGACTGTGCCGGCCTACTTTCAACCTCTCTGCAGTCGGCTCTGTTATTAAAAAATGTTTGGGCTTGGAGAAATGGAGGATTTGATTGACAGATGTCTCAAAAAAAAACATATTCCTCTTAGGTTTCTGGCTCCGGTAACTGCCAAGAGTTTGGCGCGGTGAGCACAACTGGAAGCTTCAAACATCTCCAGTGAAATGTGTGATGACAACACTGATGCTACACCCATGGGGTGATTTACTGTCTTCTGTTTTCTGTTCTGGCGCAACGAACCGGAGAAATGGTAAACAACAGGCGTTATAAGGGTGCAAACAGCAGCTTTTTGCATTTGAAATACTTGTGCGAGCATGAGAAGCAATTAATTCATCTGATCTGACAGCAAAATGTTTATTTTAGTTTGAGGCTGTTTTTGAAATTTGCAGGAGAGTTTATGAGCAACCAATTAAGTTTAGGGAGAGGTTGCTATGTTGTGATCTAGTTTTGTGGATCTGGAAGTGTGTCATGTTTACAGTGTCAATAAAGAAAATGTCACTAGAATATGTAAGTTGCGTGATCTTCAAAGAAAGAAAATATCAGGTCACGGTAAGTAAACAAGGCTACAAAAACAAGTGAAGATGCTGCTATCCATCCATGCATCTCTTTTTCTCAGCTGACATGATATCTGGCCTGCATCTGTGATTCTCACACACAGACGCACACAAAGAGGCGATTGCTATCTGATTATAGGTGCGTATACATGTAGCACCAGTCAGCTGTCGTATTGTTTCTGTGTGTTTGTGCATGTGAGTGTCTGTAACATGAGCCCGGCTTATATTGAATTTCACTGCAGCTCTTCTAGAGGCTAAAGAAAACAACGTACAGTCTCATGAGAGAGGGGAAGGCGAGGAGAGGGAAGAGGATGGGTTGAAGCCGGAGGAAAATCAAAGGAATGGGTCATAAAAGATGGTGGCAAGATGGAAGCAGGTTAACAGACAGGAAATCCAGCAAGATAACAGTCATATTAAGAGAAATATTTGCAAAAAAAGGATAAAAAAAATAGCTTTCTCACTCTGGGATGAGCAGAGAGAATAAAAGGAGGCAGGCACAAGATGATAGGAAAACAAGTGGGAGGGACGGAAAGAAGATGCCTGTAAAGTTCAAGGTCAGGAACAAATTAAGAGTCTGTCATTTCTGCACCTACACACACACACACACACACACACTGAACACTCATCACCCAGGTCTATTTTAGTGAGTGTTTATTCTTGGACCACAGACCAGATTACCTATGACACCGGCATGAAATGAGGGCATGCTCGGCCTTTCTCCCTCCATCTTCCCTCTCCGTCTCTCTTTCATTGCAGGTAACATGAGAGAAAAATCTGCTGCAAGCCTGATCATGTATGGAAAACTGTGCTGATGTGCATATGTGCAGAAACTTGCACTGCTTTGCATGTTCTCTGCACTCTTGCATAACTCTTTCGCCAAACCTTGGCTGTAAGTGACATGATGCATTTGTGCAGAGTGAGGTTTTGTGGTTGCTGCCATCTTGCCAGTTATCTGAAGCTAAAAAAATGTTTATTTGGGCAATGAGGTGAAACTGAAGAGGAAGATTAGAAGTGGTAAACAAAACAGTTGCCCTTCCCTTGCTTTTAAGCTTCAATAGAAGTAATGCCTTTGGGAATACATGGGTAACAATATTTGAAACATACAGGCCAGGATCAATGATGAAGAAGTGTTGTGCTAAAAGAAAATTTTGCTATGTTTTGATTGAGGTTGCTATATTATCATGTGGAGGTCCTTGAGTCAATCCTTAAAAAGCTCTAGCCACAATGCTAGAAATAAAAAGTATTTTTTTTAATCAATGTAATTGTCAATTATGTTTTAAGCTAACCACAAGCTCCGTTAAATTTCAGGAAAATGGTATAAAAGTAAAAAACCAAAGTGTTTAATTGGCCAACCAGCAACTCAAAACTCCAAAATAATCAGTTCAGTATCATAAAAGACAGATTAAAGAAAACTAGTAGAAATATTACACTGAAGAGGCAGGAACCAGATCATTTCAAACTTTTCTGACTTTAAAAATTCTAAGAAATAATTCAAAAATATCAGTCGACTGTCAAAATTACAAAAAGACACTAAACCACAAACTACTGATTTGTTTTAAGTTCACTAACTGCTTCAACTGCATGAGTTTGAAAAGGCCTGAGTTGTACAGCTGTTTGATGAGCAAACAAACACTGAGTTTTACTTTGATTTTGGCCATCAGGGTTTGTGTCCCCTTCCCCATCCCAGGCTTATTTTAAGCCTCCTTTAACCATGACACAGATGTTTGCTGTCTTTAACCAAAGTAGAGCGTGAAAGGTCATTCTTGACTTTGAAAACAGCAGCTGACAGAATAATCTATAACTCAAGGTCCACTTACTTGTTTAAGGAGCTGTCTATCGCATCTGCAGACCATGTGATGCGGACAAGCACCAGGTGTGGATGCTTAAACTTGAACATGTACAATTTATCTCAACTGAGCAGACTCAAAATAGGTAAGAGAGCTGTGTGATGACACCAAAAGAAGCAGAATAAGCCAGTTTACGAATGCTGAGTTACAGCTGTTCTGTCAAAAATGTATCTAGTAGTAGTCAATCAGTCAATCATGCAGTTAACAGAACAATTGATGGTGGTTTCGATCATCCATTTGTTTCCACAAATCTAAGGGTTTTATGCTTTGCACAGTTTTTTTTCCATGATAAACTTATCTTTCGACACAACAAGAAAAGGGAACATTTCCCCTTAGGCCGTAACATTTTGTAAGATTTTTTAGGACCAAATAATTGATTCTGGAAAATACTGAAAAACAAAAATAATGTTTTGATGTAGTCCTAATTGTGTGTGTGTATCAGTCTTTGTGGATCTATAAACAAGTCTCTGTGTTTGTTTGTCCAGTTCCTGCCCTCTGATTTCTAAAAAACACCATCGCTATTCCATCAGCGTGTGAGTGGACATGAGTTTTGGTGTCACACATCGGCGAGGCACGTGAGCGCTCGGCCAACTTGACACACAACAGCGCTGACCCATTGAGAGCTGGATATGGATTACAAGGTTGAAGACCTGAGGATCAAGTTCACACACTGCTGTTGCCTATGGATGTTTGTGTCTGTGGTCTGTGTGTGTGTGTGTGTGTCTGTGTGAGAGAAAGAAAAAAGAAAGAAAGAGGGACAGACGCTGAATGAAAATAAAGAGAGGTGTATTTTGTTTCTGTGAGAAGAGAGAGAGAGAGACACTCGACTACAATTTTTCAAGCACAGGCAGCCCCCTTTGACCTGATCTGATGCTTTATTTGGTTCGATTCGGGAGTATTTAAGTGCTTTTTGAAATCCAAGAAATCCCTCCAGGTAGAGCAGATAAGTTCACATCAGAGGCACAGAAGCTGGGAAATAACGTTATCTGGTTTTACAAATTGCCGTTGGGAGCTATAAGATGTCAAACCTCTATTAACTATTATTTCAGTTCAGTCTGGTGCAACAAGAAGCTGCTTTTAATTCCTTTATGATACAGTGCACAGCAATGTTTCTGCACCAATTACAGGAACTGGTAATAGGTGTATCTAGTCTATAAGTATACCTTGTGTCAGCATACACTACAATATATCAGATTATGATGTTTGTGTGCAGCTGCTATTGACTTTTCCTTTTGTTTTTTCGTGTTTTATATTCCTCAAATACTACCCGACCAAACTTAACTTGTGATTTACCTCATAAAAATCTTTACCCGCAGCCATTTTCTCATATTTCTCTTATGAGCCCCATCAGTATGACACATGTGCAAGTTTCAAAAAAGATGAAAGAAAGCAACATAGCTCGCTCTTTGGCTACGCCCATTTTCAGCATCAATAAAAAAACAATGTTGTAGTATCTTTTCTTTTTTTGTTGGATTTACTACTTTTCTTATCAGCCTGGCGGTAAAGTGGCAAGTACAACATCTGCCAGACATCTGACATTTGCCAAAATCTTACACCCACACCTTTGCTGGCACGCAAATGATGTGGTTTTACAGTTTTATGCTTGCCTGTGTGTATGTGTGTGGGTGTCAGTGTGTGTGTGTGTGTTAGAAAGAAAGAGAGAGAGGGGGGAGAAAGAAGAAAAAAAAAAGCTAAATGTCATTGACAGATGTTTGGTCTTCTGTGTCTTTCTGGCGACTCTGTCTTGTACTGGGATAGAGTGACTCGAGTACAGAGACTCTTCAGTCTTGAGCTGCATACCATTTCCCTGTCTGTTACACGCACACACACACACACAGCAACACACCCATTTACATTTGAAAACAGTGTCAGGACATCTACACCCACAGAGGAACATGTTAGCACACAGGTTACCCAATAAAGCAACACATTCACACACAAACAACATTCCGATTCAGGATGGTAATATTCCCATGAAAAATAATCATATTCCAAGCTTTTGAAAACAGATGGCAGAGAGAGAGAGAGTGTGTGTAAGAGAGCGAGTGGGGGGGGGGGGGATAAATAGAGACTGGATGTGTGCATTATGGTGCAGTGCTGCTGCAGTGCAGAGAGTAAGTAAGTGGGGGGGGCACATGTGTATCAACGTGCACTAGCGTCAATGACAAATCTCTTGCTCATAACACAGGGGCTTATATCACTATACTGCCTGGCCGGTATGAATGGTATGAACATGATGTAATATACCTGCTGTTCACTTACATGCACTCACTCACATGTGCACGCATATTAAGACATTTTTTTCTTTTTTTAGCAGCATCCCACTGATTCTGTTTTATCCTCCTGACGGCTCTGAATTAATCTCTGATCTTAGCCTCAAGTCAACCTGCCTCCTCTAAAAAATAAAAAATAAAAATGTATTTTCTAACACTTTTGGCTGTCTAGGCTACTGATCAAGAAGAATACAGTCAGTAAAGATCAACAAGACACTCTACTGACAGGTTGATCAAGTTTAACCCAGTATTCTACCACAAAAACAGGAAGAAATGACTGGAATTTCTCTCTCTAACCCTAAAGGCTTCTTCTGGTCTGGTCACTTCAGGTCTTTGTAACAAGGCATTTATTCAAGTAGAAATGTACCTAAAATATAAACTCACCAAGCAAAAACCAAATGCATGGAAGATGCTTCTCTAGCATTTTCATTTGCTGACAAAAATCAATTTTCTCAGATGGATATGTGGGGACAAATAAAATACATGCATATTATCATCCTGTAGCATTAGGACTACAAAAAACCAGTAGCAAAATTGCTGCAAAGTTGCCAATGCAGGCAACAACATTCAAATAAAATCCTCATTAACGAAACACTGCAAATTTTTAGGACAATTGAGGCTTCTATAGTGTGATTATACAGCTCAAAAGGGGTAATAACCATCTTGAAATAATAGATAAATGCACAAAAATTTGGAATGACAACAGATTTTCCAATTATTTTTAGCCTTTTAATATTGTATGATTGCAACAGATCAGTAACCACCACTAACAACATTGACAGCTAGCTTTTCACCCATATTTTAAGTGTACTGATCACAAGTTCAGGAAGCAGCAAAGAAACAAAATTTGTCCCAAACAATCGTTGAGAATGACTACACAAGCCATGACTCACCTGGCAAGGATGTTTTTGTTTACTAATGTAGGTTACCTACCAAAACATAACAGTTGTTTTAACAGGTAGCTAATAATTACTACAAGGGTGTGACCCATATAATGATTATTGAATTATGTTTATTATTATTATTATTATTATTGAATTTTGAACATCTTAAAAGCTGGTAATTATCAATAACAATAAACCTTACCTTACTTGGCCGCTATTCAAGTTCAGTAATATTGTGTGTTGTACTAGCTAGCTTTGCAGCTAGTTATAGCCAAATCATCCTTAGCTAACAGGGTAGCTAATTAGCACTAGTCCCTGACTAGCCCACAGATGTAATGCAGTCAGTTCACAGAGCAGTTAGCTCAACAGGGCTAGCATGCTAACCCATAACAATACTGACTAAAAGCTTACCTCAGTTCATTTTGGTCTATTAACCAGTTTGCACACTTTTTCTGCCATGCTATACTTTCAAAAGCTGCCATTTTAATTTGTAATAAATTATTATTTACTTGTGAGCTACAGCAGACTGACATAACACTGAGGACACAAACGGAAACATGTACGCGCTGATATTTTAATCCACTGCCTGCTGATCTGAGCCTGTCTAGACACCTGATGTCAGAGTAGTGTCTAATGTCACATAAAGTTAATTTTTATCCGATCTGCTGACTTAAAAGCTTTTTTCTCTTAATAACTAACACTGAAATTAATAAATAATTACAGACTTATAATGTTAAAAAGCTGTGTTAACTCCTGCAGGTCTGAGCGTCTGAGGCCGGGTACAGTGAGGTTTTGACAAGCTGCTGACAGCAGCCTTGGCCTACTTCTACCAA
Organism: Acanthurus lineatus; assembly: GCA_029814665.1. Lineage (NCBI taxonomy): Eukaryota > Metazoa > Chordata > Actinopteri > Acanthuriformes > Acanthuridae > Acanthurus > Acanthurus lineatus. The sequence goes on from JAPZDV010000008.1 coordinate 8,371,481, forward strand.
GGAGTCACGTTACTGGCTGTGTGTCACCCAAACCATATACCCAACCTCAGTCGTGCACCCCCACCGACTACAGTACCCCATACCGTACATCACATTACTGAACCCCCCACAAATATCCTGTCTTGGGGGATGGGTGGTGGGTAGTTAGTGTTCTTTATGAGTGTGTGTTGAGGCCTTTACCCACAAGAGAGCAGCCAGTCAGATATGAGATAAAGAAAAAAACTAAAAGAGAGTGTGCAAGAAGGTGATACAGATCTATTTTACACTGGTCTATCTCACTATTTTTGGGGGTGTTTCTTTTCATTTCCAGCCCTTGGTGAGACCACAAACTGTTAGTCACACGTCAACCAAAACAAAAATAGAACCTCTAACTTGTCTTTTAAAGTCTCAGACTTCAAACCTCATTAATAAGTACAAATATATCAACCTCAGCTCATCACGTGTGAAAAATTAAAGCGGCAGAGCACTAATGTAAGCCTGCAGATTAACACCATTAATTTCACCTGTAACAAACACACAACAGGTTTGGCTACTAGCTGCAGGAATTATAACTGCCTGCACAAACCTGTTCAGGATCACGAGAGACCTAAAGATGGTTAAGTTCAAACCCCACCCACAAGTCAAATGGAATATTCCACTGCAGATCTGATGTACGCAAACACTCCACATGCACACTAGCATGTTCAAGTCTGATAAAGGACAAATAAAATCAACAGCTCCAAACTGCTTGACCTACTTGGGCTCTCTCTTGACCTCTCTCATGCATGCACTCATGCACTCTCACACACACACACACACACACACTCTCACACACACACACATTTACTAGCCAACAGTGAAGTCAAATCTTCAAAATGTGCAAAACAGCCGTGCCCAAATACATGTTAATTATCATACAAATACACTGGCCCTGCGGCAGTGATGATAAGATACAGATTTTTTATTATTTCTACAGTTAACATTTTAATTAACTTTTGTTTTTTTTTCTGCTGCAGCATTGCTCAAGCTTTGCACTGGCACAGCTTTAACCACAAAGGAACATCTTGTTCTGTTTAATTTCCTGTTGTCAAGCTGGTGAAAACAAAATCTGCCATTTGGTAATAAAAAAAAAAACTATTCTGTAAGCTGTAAGCTGTAAGGATAGGACAAGGATGCAGGTCAGGTTTTTGTCCTTGTTTTGCTCTTCTTCCTCATATGTTGTTTTTGTGTCAAAGCAGGACAGGAATGGGGATTTGCACATGGAACCAATTTAACTTTAGGCATAATACCAACCGAACTGTATCCAACAATCTCACTAAACCTTCAGCTTAACACTCCTGCAAACATTGCCTATAAGCTGCACACACACAGTGTCTGGCAATTTTACAGTATGGCAGTTGTGCATGCAGCAAACTTACTTCAGGGCATTAAATCACACTTGGTGAAAAGAGGAATAAACTGTGTTTTTTAGCAAGCAATGCCTCACGTGAACAGTCTGCTAAATCTGTGGTGAGACAAAAACCCTTGCAAAACATCAACACAGTTTTCCTCTAATTAGACATAATGATTGTGTTAACATATGTACTTAGATTAAGAGCTCATTTCTTGTCTATATCATAGTTTTTTTTTAAAGAATGCAAAAATGTACAATATGCAATAGGGATGGGCATAAAAAAAAACACAAAATATGGCTTTAATCTGACACAGAGAAATATTTAAGCCAGAATCACTGATACAATTTATCATTAAATGCATTTAATTCACTATCATATTAGTTAAACTGCTCTGTGTTCATGCTCTCCAGATGTGATCTAATCTGACACAGATTAGTTTCTTCAGTATAGAATCAACTGATGCCAGTAATGTTACCACCTGTGACTTAATGCCCACCACTAATGCAGACTGTTGAACTGAAACCTTAAATTATGATACATTTAAAATTGCAAAAGTCAAATAATAACAATGATAAATGTGTTAAAAAAGCAATGCACCAGTAGCTTTTCACAACCAGCAACAACAAACTATAGAGTTCTAGATACAATAACAGCTTTTTTGTGTGCAGCGTCCACAAAGTGGTGTTATGACTGCACCCGACACCAGGCATGTTGAGGTGACTCATAATCGTGACTGACTTTACCAAATATTTCCCTATGACTCAGAGACAATAACTCTTTTTCTTTTTTTTTAAAGGACAAAATCATAAACATCACAAAAATAACATCTGCACATGGTTTCAAAGTGTAAAAACAATCCAAATATCAAATTACAACCACAATAACTGGAACACAAGCAGAGACAATTTAACCAACTGGTGGAGTGTTTAAACCAAACCAAATTGACGAAAAAGCACGACGAGGTTACACGTTTATGTGAGCGAAGCCGCAGTGAAAGCTGTCTCTCCGGCTGCACTCGATCCCACTGAGACAAATACACAAAGTAACCCACATAAGAGAGAATATGACAGAGGAATACAAGTTTAAAGGTCCTCTTTTGACAAATGACACACTAATACGCTGCTCCAGTATGATGATGTGCATCTGGCACTAAAACATTTGGGCTCGTTTGCCAGTTTCTGAGAGAGAGCAGACGGTCATATGTCGAGTGAGGTTTATAATGACGCAACAATTTGTGTAGTCTGTCCAGTTCTGTGATCAATCCGCTTTTTGTTCATAAAATGCATTAAAGGATGCCATGTTTTTGTTCTAGCAAAACAGCTGTGTGTACCAGTGTGTGATATTTACTTTGAGAGCAGAGCAGCATAGCTAATAGTGTTAATGACACTACTGGTGCACAGTCAGTTGTTGTCTGTCCTCCACTCCAGATACCTGACTAATTGTCTGCCTGTCTGTTTGCCTGCCTGTCTGTCTGTCTGTCTGCCTGTCTAGCCTGCTTTCAGACAATACATACCTTCAGTAGTCCTTTTTTTTTGCCTTAGTCTTTATGTTCTCCACCTGTGGAACGAGCTTCCTGAATATGTGAGGTCTACTTCAACTGTCAGCCCATTTAAATCAGGGCTTAAAACATCATTGTTCACTGTGGCTTTTATGTAAGTAATGCAGTTAAAATATTTTCTCAACGTCTCATTTCAATGTATTTCTATCCTCACGTAAAGCCCTTTAAACTGCCTTGTGTCTGAATGGCGCTATATAAATAAACCTGCCTCACCTTTGTAGCAACAGATGGAGAGAGCCAGGAAACAGAGTGAGAGAAAGGAATGAGATGCAACAAAAGTCGCCGACTGGAGCTGAACACATGACAGTTAATACCATGCCACAATGTGCCGCCGCCGTTCAGGCACCAAGCTGCCAACCAAGTGGTCTTTTAGTGCAGTGTTATCAAGAATGAGAGTAAACAGCCTATTTGCATCACATGAGAAATGAATGACGTCAAATTTTAACATTCCCTCATGCAAAAATTCAATGTTCAGTTAGAAATTATGCTGCAGTAAAATACGGCTTTGCACAAGAACTATCTATGCTGCCTATCCTGAGGTGCTTGACTACAAATGTTATACAAGCATAGCTACTTTATATGTAAGACAAACTGCTTGTCTAAAAGCACACATCTCATGTGTTTGCATGTGTTTGTGTTTCTGGCTGCAAGTCACCAGTTTGTTAAAACTCGTTTTTCACAACAACAACAACATTCCAGCTGTGACAACCTCACAAAACATCAAAGTATTTATGTCTGCATCTTCCCTGCCATTAGGACAGCCACATTATTACACAACACTACCCTTTAACGCACCATGAGGGATATGTAATGCATTCCATATAGTTAAAGGCACTCTCTAATTGTGACGCTGCAAATAAAGAGATAGGTGTCTGATGTTGTTTGACCCTAAAAGGCCCAAAGATGCACCTTACAAAGCAAGTCTGATTCCCTGCCAGCCATCTGCTTGCATCCAGTCGGCTTTCTGGTAATTAAACTGATACCAGTTTGCTCAAAGGCATTTTCTGCTCAGGATGAGTCACTCAAGATGGGAACAGCGACTGGAGGCAACCCAAAAAGATGTCCCCTGAATGAATTTTCAATGCTTGATTTAGAGCTGACATCTCCACTGCAGGATAAAACTTTGGAAAGACTTTGGGGAGAAAAAAAAAAAAAAACAACGTGCCGCAGCCTGTCAGCTTTAAAAAAATTGGCTTCGAACGTAGACGTTTCACAACAGAACACGGCTCAATGATGGAATATTCGAAATAACCACAGGCAGCAGGGGCCAAACAGCTCAGAAATGTGGCGAGGCCAAATTTATTCAAGCTTTTCACGCTCTCAGAGTTCAGACTGTCTTGAAGGAAAAATTTGACCTTTTCCATAACTTTTGGGGCATTTTTGTAGTTTGCAACTGCAGTGCAGCTTTGCAAAAACATCCAGCTGCTGGTCTGATGCTCCAAATAAGGAAAAAGGAATATGGCGACCTTCAGCAGACCTTCAGGTCTGATTAATTAGAATTACTGCTCCTCTCACAGGTATGAAAACACATCTGGAGGTAACTTTATTAGGCTAAATGACATGTTGCAGCATGGAGGTCATGTTAAGTTGTGGT
>JAPZDV010000008.1:8389332-8408085 GCA_029814665.1 Acanthurus lineatus
TGTGTGTGTGTGTGTGTGTGTGTGTGTGTGTGTGTGTGTGTGTGTGTGTGTGTGTGTGTGTGTGTGTGTGTGTTGTGTGTGTGTGTGTGTGTGTGTGTGTGTGTGTGTGTGTGTGTGTGTGTGTGTGTGTGTGTGTGTGTATAGTACCTCAGGTAAGATTAGCACAGAGCTGAATGTAGCTACAGATCCCTTTTTTTGTTCTGGTAGATTCCGGCGATGTTTCACTGAGCCGTTCCTCCACACCTCCATTATGTTGTCCCTGGAGCCTGGAGCAAAAACCCAGAGAGCGACAGATTATTTCATTTTCACCGTAAACTCTAAAGGTTTTCATTTTGAACAGGTGTGAAACTTACAGCACCACAGCGTTCCATTACTGCTGGAGACCGACTGCAGACGGTCGCAGGAGAGACGAAAGTGCTTCTTCACCTGAGTGGTTCGACACAAACAATCACATTTATTGAAATTTGAAATGCAAATTTGGGTGTAAAATGGGAATAACTAAAAGAAGATGAAGAAACAGCCAGGCTTGAATTAACCAAACCAAAAATTAAGGATTATTTTGTTAGATTTCGCCATTTCAGACCATACACAACAAGCTGTAGATTTTTCCAAAAACTGTCCGTTTAAACAAACAAAGAACAGTCTAACAAAGTGTTGGTTTGAAACTGACCTGTAGTGTCGAGACGTCCCACATCATGACGCTTCCCTCTGCACTGCAGGAGTACGCCACCCTCTGGCTGCAGAAAAAAAGTGCAAGATGTTTTTGCTTCCATCCAGAATTGATTTACACACACATCTGTAGCAGGGACTGAAGCTGGCTCTCACTCCAGCTCAGCTAAATACAACTCAAAAGCAGAAGCGTTTCCCTTGAGAGCATCATTTTCTCTGTGAGGACTTTTTTGGAGTGTATTATTGTGTTACATCGCAGCCATTTAATATCTTTATTCACTCATTTTTAAAATCTTCACACAGTATTTGAGCAAAAACATCACTGACTGAACACTTTACAGTTTAAATTTTAACAGTTTAATTGACTGACTGTGTGTGTGTGTGTGTCTGGGTGTGTGTGTGTGTGTGTGCATGTGTGTATGTATACCTGTATTTGTCTGTGTCAAGTGCCAGTCCGGTGACCTCCGCCCTGTGTTCGGTCAGCTGTCTGTTACAGACCATGGCCACCATGCTGATGATGTAGATGACAGAGTCCTCAGAACCCATCCAGACCTGGTCCTTATCAACTCCCAGCATGCAGTTCTGCAAATAGAGAGGAAGAAAGACACTGGGAGCCACACAGCAAGCATAACAACCATGTTTTTTAGAAAACAATTATTGACTTTTAAATTAAATATAGAACTCTTAAGGGCCAATATTTTTGGTGATTGTGAGGAGTAACTTGGGAAGAACATGTAACCTATACACTCATTGCATTGCATCCTGGGAAAACACATACAATATCAATGTGTTTGTCTCTTCTTCATGTGGAGTGTGTTTGGCTTTTGATCACCTTTCTTTCCGCTTTTTTTAGACATCTTGGAACCAAAAAATTCATTGATTAATTGAGAAAAAAAATGGCAGACTAATCAATAGCAAAAATCATATAGAAGCTCCTGCCTTTCTGTAAGGAAAGTTGTGTTTATATAAAGCAGGCTGCTCCTGCCCAGGTCAGTGTTGCGGGTAAGTATCAAAGTAAGTCAGTTTAGGTATTTTTAATGTAAATTATAATTTATTTAGTAAGAAAGTCACATTAAGATAAGATCTGTTGGTGAGATCTGGGTAAAGAGTAAATGTGAAAAATGTAAAATAAAATATGATAGAAGTATTAATAGTCATATAATAAAAATAATTTTTAAAAACATCAAATATTTAAATGTAGGCATATAAAATAGGAGCTTGGATTAAACAGAAACTGCTTGGTGAAATTGAATGTGCAATACCAAATGTCTCCACCAGGTGGTAACATTGTATAATAATCTAGAGTACAGTGCTACAAAACACTCTGTCCTCCAAACACCAGTGATCCTAATGTTGTCTGCTTTTTTAAAGATTCAAACTCAACCAACAAGGAACTATGTGGCTCACTATTTTAAATCCTTTTGTCATGCTTTAAGTAACTCCTGCAGAACTAAAAGCAAAGTCCAGTTGTAAATTGTGTGAACTAGCAGTGAACTGTGTGTAAACATTATGGTACTCGGTGTGTGTCCTTCTCACACACACTGGTTAACGCATTTCATGTGACTGTGACCTGCATGCTTGTGGTGGAGGTCAGTGATTAGCAAAGTCCAGAGAGGCATGATGAAACTTCGCACTCATCCTTAACCTCATTTATCGTAAAAAATTCTCCAAAGGGCGTTGAGGAATTTCTGTTAACTTTTACTTGTTTATTTTCTTACGAGAGTGAGTGTTTTGACAAAAAAATGCTTTGGTCTAAAGCAGAATTCAAGCGATTCAAAACACACTGTACACACCCAGAAACATGTGCCTACAAGTCTTAAGATAGAAGCTGCAGGAGCAAAAAATAAACGTGAGGAAGTCAGTTTTATCTCTGTCTGATGTCGCTGGCACGTATGTGCGTGTGTCTGCTGATGCTGTGCAGTGATGTGAGGCAGTCAAACATCTAGCAACGACCAAAACACCAGGCTCACTAAAGTTATAGTTAGAACGAGAACGTCTAGCATTATTTGTGTTGAGATGTGAGTGTGAGCAACGAGAGCATGGTTATCTACTTTTTTGTTTAATAATTTTAACAATGCAAAAGTTCTCAAATGTTTTTCATGCTGCCACTTCAGTGGCTTGTACAAAAACTGTCGAAATCAACTCTGAAATTGAAAAAAAGGTACAAATCAAAATGCACAAAGAGCTGTGGCTCAATCAGTTCACAGACTTCTGCAGATTTTTGTTGAAAGTCTGATTCTGTTACATCAAGCAGAAATCAAAATGAACAGGAGCAAAGAGTCCGTCTAAAGACAATGTGGATCAGCTTTGGTGAATCATAGCCATGTATTTTACGTTTTCCCACTTTTAAAGCTTTTAAAGGGGCAGTGACACATCAACTGTGAAGGAGACTGTGTTTTATCATCCGTGTTTTGTTATCTTTTTGCATTTTAAAGATTCTGTCTGAAGGTTTGTGTAAAACCATTATCTGAAAATCTTTACGGCTGCAGCTAATAAAAAACATGACATCAGTGAATGATGTCATGGAACTTTCCATAGAAATCACTGACAATCTATACTCCAAGAAAGAAATGACTTAACATCTTAACATTTACAGAAAGGAAATGATTAAAGAAAATCAAATAAAACAGGGTTGTGACTGACATTGCAAGGCAGCTAGACTGCTGAGATTTCAAGTCTGAAATCTCACATGTTCATCTTGAAAAGCTCCAACCGGATCCGTTTGTGTCTGTTTAGAATATAATCAGACCAATCTGCTTCCTTTGAGGAGGAAGAGGTGGTAGCTTCGGGTGGGGTTTAGATTTGAAGAAAATGAGAAGCGGCAACAAGATTGTAAACAATGGCAGCCGCTGAGGAGCTGAGCGGGAATTCTGCAAGAGCGACAGTTTTATCAGAACTGGACAACATTTCCTCATTAAAACTGAGATCAAAGAATGGCACTGATGGCTTTTCTACATGGGGAAGATGTTTTCATTCTTCTCCTGACTGACTTTGCAAGAATAATGAATGTGACAAACAGAACGTTTGTCTAATCACCTTCCAAGTTTGTTTTTTTTTCCCCCAGCGACCTGTCCCTTCTAAAGGCTGTTCATGGGTTGTTTCCCAGATGGACGTGAAATAATCCAATGGACATGTCAAATATTCTATGACTCTCAGGAAACAGACCTGCAATAATGACTTTTTTTAGCCACTTGGAGGAAAAAGACTGCAAACACAACTTTGATCACTTTAACCTTAATCAACTTTCAGCTAGCATGATTGTATGAAATTTCTTCTTTTGACCAGCAGCAGCAGATACAAAGCAAAATTCATTTGTATGATGAAATTTTCCCTCTTTATTTTAAAGGTGATACTAGACACTCTGTCTGCTGTTTGGTGCCCGGAGGGCAGCTTCAGTGACAGATATGCACGTGTTAAGTATTTCATGATTTAGCTCTGCTTACATCTTTGTGTGTTTTTGTTTTAATTTACTTTTGGCGTGCAGTGAAAGTGGTGTGTTAGTGTGTGCAGGGTGTGTTTTCTTTACCAGTCTTGCATTCCCCACATGCACACTGTGTGTGAGGGACCAGCTGGAGGCATCAAACACCATCACCTTCCCCCCGCTCACAGACACCCACAGCTGACCTGGAAAACACACACACACATACACACACACACACACACACACACAAAGTATTTATCAGTTATTTCTCAATACCTTATCAAAAACTTGTGGCCTGCAGCTGCCAGTGTTTACTTTTTCAGGGAGCTGAGAAAAATATGTGAATATCAACCAACAGTTTGAGAAGAAAACCTTATGCTCAAAGTTATTTTCTGCTGCCGGACTCCACCCAGGCTTCACCTAACGGTCATATTTCCTCCAGCGTGTATCGTTGCTATTTAAAAGCACCACAGGCGGGAAAAAAAAAAGAAAGTAATATCCTGTGTTTCATTGGAGGAGAGACGCAGAGGGACAGTGGGACAGTGAGGAGATTGAAAGAGCTGGGAGGGGAGGCTGGATGTAAAAAGTAAACAAAACAGAGAGAGAGCAGAAGGGAGTGAAGAGAAGAGAGGAAGGTGGGGAGAAGAGTACGAGAGAACTGGCCAAACGCCAGGAACTCAATGCACTGACCTATATTCAAACCAGAGAGAGAGAGAGAGAGAGGGAGCGGAAGAGGGAGGGAGGGAGGATGTGAATAGACAGATTTGTTCCTTTCACCAATAGAAATCCCAGAGAGCTGACTCCTGCATATGTGGGCATCACTGAGTATGAGTGTGCATGAGTGTGTCAGTGCTGCGGGTCAGTCTGCCTCCAGACGGGCATCTAAGTGGCCCCAGATGGTCGTTTTAAAGAAGGCCGTGGGTTTATAGTTCTTTTTAAAGTGCTCCCTTCCTGCCAAGTCATGCGCCAAACTGTCTGCCACCCGGAGGACCATACACAAAGGCTAAACAATAGTAAACAACCCTTATGTTTTAAGGTCGAATGTGACGACTGGGATTTCCTGATGGGTGACAGACTGAGAGAAAGAAACTAAAAAGTGTCTAAGTAAAAGTGTTGGGTTCCCACAGGCTGCCGAGGTTTTTTTAGTCTCTTTTTGGTGAATTTTTTTCGGGTCTCTGGTGCTCAAGTAACATTGTCTTTAAAAGATGTTCACTCATTTAGTATTTTAATTATGTGTAAGACAGCACTGTCTAATTATAATAATACATTATATTATTATATTTTTTTTATAATATAAACACACTATGCTATGACCTATTATAATATATTCTAATGATGTCATTCTTATATCTCTCATGTGTTTGAATGCGTTGAAAAGCAAAAACATGATTCTTTGTTAATCTCATTAAACGGTTCAGGGCATCCTGGTGGCCTCAGGGGCCCAACTACAAACACCAGAGTGTCCAGTTTACATCCGGCCGTGAACCTTATATCACATGTCACCTTGTTTACAGTCATCTCCCCACTGTCAGATGTCAGATAGATCATAAAATGACCAAAAAGGAGGTTTTCCTTCAATTTATCACTGGTCTTTATATTTAATATCTCTACATTTAATAAAGCAGGGATCATTTACTTTCAGATCCAGAACAGAGAAGAAGCTGCATCAAAATGATTCAAAGGTAAACAAAGTTATATTGTCCATATATCTTTTCCCAAACTTAAATAAATGCAAAAGTTTTCCGGTTAGTAAAAAAAACAACAACTTGGTTTCCCTTTGAGAAGGTAATTTTTGCTCATCATTTTAAAAACTACTAACTATTACACTTTTTCAATTCATTTTATTACTTGCTTTCCCTCTATTGATTAAAGTCTGTGTCGCATCACTTTATCATTACAGATTAGCCAGACAACATAAAGTTCAGCTACTTTTAGCACGAGTGTATTGTAAGTGAGCTTATTTTTGTTTTTACTTCCTTCAAGAGGTTCAGCCAAGTCAGGAAAACATTAGAATTATAAACCAAAACATGGCGTAAGTTTATTATTTTATTACTGTTGTTACTATCGTTAATGTTTTGCTTGACCTCAATTAGTTTTGTTACAGGATTTTTTCAGCTCCCACTTGAATAGTCTTAATTGTATATTGATGACAGTTAGAGATTCTCTCTAAATATTTTGGGATTACATTTCTAATAAATATCCAGTTCACATTCTTTTGTGGTTTTCCTGTTCAGGACACCTGAGGAGGACGTGCTGTAGAGAAACTTTTTATGTGCAGTTTTATGACAGTTTTCTCTGTTTTTATGACAGAGTGAGACAGAAAGAGACAGAAGTGACGACAAAGCAAAGGACAAGCCAAGCTGTTTTTCAGTCAGTGACTGTGTGCTGGTGTGACAGTAGAAACTCTGGATTGTGAAAACAGCCCTGAGAGACAAAGAGAAACCTGACACTTGTCACTGTGGTGATGATATGAACGCTGAAAGGATTTCATGGATACAGGAGTCACTCAGGAGCTGTGTGTGTGTGTGTTTGTACCTGGTGTGTACAAAAGTACATCCACAGCCTGAGGTGCAGCAAGTTCCAGCGAGGGGTTAATTTTGTGCTTCAGCGTCTCTGCGGTCGTCTTGGGAACCATCATCGGCACTAGAGACACACAAATTACTGTTAACAAGAGCTAAACTAACCTTTCCCAGGTGGCGAATGCATAAATATGCACTTGAAAACCCCTTAAAACCAAAATAGAGTCTCTACCCAGCCACTGATGAGTAGTCATGTGCTGAGGATCACTCAGTTTTCAGATGACTTTAGACCGTTTCCGAGACCTCGGTATGCAAATTTTCAACCAATACTGAGTCACACAGCTCCAGAGTCACACTTGTCTTTTTCATGTGTGTCAGAGAAGCAATGAAACTGATACAAAGCAAAATGAATTCCTAATACCTTCCACTGTGACTAAGTGATGGGTTTAACAATTGCAATTTAACCAAATCTACAACAGTCATCGTTATCATCGCCATCGTCCTGTACCTTCCGTCTTGATGCGGTCGAAGTGAGCCAGCTTCGATGCAGCGTAGATGGCCTTACTGCTCTGCAGGCTGCCCACTACTGCGTCCATTAACAAGGCATTGGTCAGAGCCTGCTGCATGTACTGGGGGTCCTGGAGACAAAGATTCATGAAATTACGTTTAAACTTCACATGTAGCATCTTGCAAGAAAGAGGGCAGAACAAGTTCTTCACAAAAAGGCAAAAAAAGAGAGGACTTACAATAAAGAGAAAACTTTCCACTGATGAAATTGGGAAAAAAAAGGCAAATATGAGCAAGTTGCAGTCAGTGTGTGTGTGTGTTGTAGGTACCAAGCTGTGACTCAATGCACATTTTTCCCATTGTTTTATCTAAGTTGTCAAATCATGTGAAACTGACACCACAGTAAATGCATCATTTCTGCTCTTTGCATTTTTAGGGGTATTTTTCCCCCCTTCAGTTACAAAGGCTTGTGTCACCGAATCGCTGCATCATGGTCACTGTATCGTGAAAGCATCGTGAGTTACTGTGGGATTCCCAACTCTATTTATAATATACTGCAGGTTCAGTACATAAAAAAGAGAGAAATGAGAGTGATAACATGAGAGAAAGCAGAGGAGTGGGAGACAGTTACATCATCTGGTTTCACAAAGGAAACTCACTGTCTTTGCTTAAGGGTGTGTGTTCATGTTCATGAGTGCCTCATGGAATTTAAACCACACCTAAAAAAGGTCACTGAAGTTTAAAATGACTGGCATGCAAACACACACGCACACACACAGTGCAAGTGATACCCAGATAAAGACAAAATATGAGCAATTAAAGAACACGTGATAAATAACCAAATAAAGTCACGCGTTCAGTCCTTCTTTTTCTGAGTCTTTTCTCCCACACAGGAATACCCTCACACACACACACACGCACGCCAACACCCCTCAGTTACAGCTTTACCTTGTGTTGGTCAGCCATGTTGCGCCCGGCCCACATCTCTTTGACCATCAGGTTCCACAGCTCAGTCTCTGTTTTCAAATTGGCCTCAAACGCCTCCTTACGACCCCGAACTCGCAGCTTCAGGCTGGGAATTCGCAGGAGCAGGAAGGGAGCCGAGGAAACTTTCACCTCCTACAGGAAAAGATAAGATAAGTATTCTGGATCTGTTTTTTTTCAAGTTTCTAGTTTGGACTGAAATCACTTTGTTTTTCTATCCTTGTAAACTTTCTTCTGCTCATTCGAATCTCATTCTTTATTCCCTTTTTCTTTCTCACCTCTAGATCTCGGTACTGTGCCACCTCCACATATCCCGGTCGTCCATCAGTCAGAAGGAAGAGCCGTCGTTGAGTCATGGCGATCTTCCCCACACCGCGGCTCGTCTTGACAGAGGAGGACAGCTTGAAAACACACTCGCTGGGCTCAATGTGCTCCAGGACAGACGCTGGCAAACACACCTGATGGTCACATAACACAAGTGAGCTGATGTCACAGGCTCAATGAACAGATATGTGTGCGTTTATGGGCTTTTTTAGATACTGTTCAAGTGCTTGCCAACCAAATTTAGCTCAGTTACAACAGATCTGGTTTGAAGGGCAATGACAGCCAATACACATAAAACTGTGCATTAGTACTGTGTAAAGATTACTAAAATCATATGGCAATGTACCCCGAGCACTATAAAAATTGCCATAAATTAAATTCTTGCCTTCATAGTTAAAATACTTTAGTGAAACTTGGAAACATATTTAGTAAGTTTGAAAATTCTGCTTAATTATACTTCAGTTTTTTTCAGACTTGCTCCATTCAGCAGTCAGATCAGACATCATATTGGCATCATATGGCAAAACCATCTTCCAGTTTCACAAACTTTATATTTACTCATAAACTGAATCAATACAAAGTCTAATGCATTGCTGTTTCCTGATGCTGATTAAGTGCTTGTAAGCAGAGGCAAAATAAGCTTTTAACTTTTATTATGATAAAGCTTCAAACACAAGATATTGATTTTCCATCTATGAGTCACATTCCTCCTGTATGCTGTGAATGTAAATGTAAGTGCAAAAGATGTGGTCAGTGCTGTGTGTTCAATACAGACCTCCTGAGCCTCGGCCTCAGTCTCCTTCCAGATGGTGTAGAAAACTCTGAACAACTCTGGACCAACCTGCTTCTGATGACCTGCAACACATGAACACACACCTTCATAAAGCTGATAATTTGCAGGTATTTCAATGACTTGTGACACTGAGTTTAAAAAGCTATATTTTAATCTTCATTTACCCAGAAATGGCTGACTGTGCACACTTTGTACAGATGCCCTGCTTCACATTTTCTCACACACACATAAAAACATCTGGTATCTGACTGCACCAACTATTTCTCATTCATAGCAGTTTTATCTGCCAGCATGCCTGCAGTTGGGGGTTGTCGTCCTCACTGTATTACAACAATGACTACATACAGTACAGAGCCAGCGTGCTCACGCACACACAAACAAAGTCCCACAGAGATGCAGCCTTCTGTAAGTGGCCACTGACCAAGACTGAAGTCACAAAAGACACAAAAGCCTTTCTGTTTCTCAAAATGGTAGTAATTTTACTGAGATGTATTATAAATGTGATATATTCTATCTCAGTGAAGGGGGAGTAGGGACACAAATCCTAAAGATCAGCTACTTATCACTAATTAATGAACAGGATGTTGCTAATTGATCATTTGAAATCAGGCATCCAACCATCTGAACAGTCTGTGTAGCTTTCTTCCTATGTGGGTCAGAAGAGAAAGGAAAACTTTTTTTTTTGTTTATAATACCGGACTGGATGTAAGTGCTTTTTTTCCGATACTATAATGTGGAGGGAAAGATAAGACCAAGATCTCACTTCAACATGTCTTCCTGAGAAAAAAATTCAGAATAAACATCAACTTTCAAAAAAGTACCGAAGATAATTCTCACCCAACTCCCTTCCTCTTATAACACTTATCTCTAATTAAACAAAAATATCCCTCCTCAGTCAATCCATAGTTCGAATGACTCGAATATTCTTCTCCTCTGCCCCTTGTCTGCTCAGGAATGTTGTCAGGTCACTGCAGCTCTCACACTGACTGGTACTACTTGCTTCAGTAATGTTTACTGTGCTGTTCAAGCCCGTTCAGAGTGAGAGAGCCCTCTAAAATTTAATATAATGCCCGTGGTGAAAGAATAGTTTCCAATGGATTTATCTGTGAGCCATGTAGCTCTTTTTATTAACATGCAACTTTTAAATTAGCCATTAGCCACCAGCTAAAGGCCAGTAAATCTGCGCAAAAGCTTGGGTTACACCTACAACACCAAACAGACCTGCAGGTAAAATTCTCTTTAAGAAGGGGTGAGGCAATGATTAACCCAAGGAATAAATGTTTGCTTGGAAAAAGGGAGAAGGAGGGGTGTGTGAGTGGGATATTTTGTCTGAATGACTTTGTGTGTATGCTGAAGGAGTCGAAGGTGGTGGAGCTTGTGAGAGAAGTTATAAGGGACGGCCTGTTTGATCAGACACACGAGACCAGGCCCGGGCTGCTCATGACTGTATTTACAATGTGCATAACATGGATTTTTATAAGCTGTAAAAACACACATGTGCATGTTCAATTATGCAGTACTTACCGACTGTAAGAGCGTCAAAGAGTCTGTGTATGGTTCCTTGGTCTTTTACGATGCCGGACTCCTGGATGCACTTCACAAACTCCTCCAGCTGCATGTACGTTTTCGGCAGCTGGAAACGCTTCACTGTACCCTCCTCGTTCCCGTTGTCGTGACGCGCACGTTCCCGCTCCTCGTCCCTCTTGACCCGACTGATGAGCCGTTTCAATTCTGGCCTTTTGTCCGCCTGCCAAGAGGTTTTGTCAATTATTATTACAGTGCTAATCAATATGGTTGTTATGATTCCATTGCCGATAATATTTAATATTTAACATGCGGCACACTTTGATAAAATAGGCATAAACTGATGCAATCAACTAAAGTGAATCTAGAAAAACAATGTTGTTGCTGGGATGGCAGAGCACAACACAGAGTCCTCATTCATGACAGACTGACCTGTAACCGTTCAGTTTCTGGCAGAGACTCAACCAGGGACTTAACCATTTGAGAGGGGAAGATGTCTGAGTCCGTCTTATAGAGACTCTGAAAGTCCTCCAGTGCATCCAGACGCCTGTTGGACACAGTGTTTACCAAACCACGCAGGTAGTGGTACCTGGAGAGACAGACATCAAAAAGATTACAAGGATTTTTAAGGTTGTTGAGAAGTCAGTCGGTTAATTTTTAAAGGACAGAATCTTTGCGAACTAATGGACTAACTAATAAAAACTTATGTACTACTAAAAGATTTTGGTTGGGGTCATGGTTCATTCCATAAATTTGTTATTTTATTGTGTCAAATTTAGTCTGGTGCAATTCTTATTACAATATGAGCAACTGAAAAAATATCACATGGGAAACAACCTGTTTTTCTGGTTTAATATTTCAGGTTAAAAAAACAATGACTCAGCATAAAATCTGACAGAAAAGCCAGACTACTTTGTAACCTAAAATATGTAGTTTAAACAAAACCTAAATAAAACAAAAGGACACTACAACTATCAGATCAGCATTTAATTTACTTTGTTAAAACACCTAAACAGATGTTCCTTTTTTCAGCAGAACAATTAAACAATAAACCACCTTGTACATAAACACTTTCTTTATCAGCTTCTTTCTCTCACATTACCTGGCCAGCAGAGCAGACTCATCAGGTGGCGTTGCGTTAATTGCCTTCCCCAGGGAACTAACCATGTCAGAGTAATAGTTCTGGACATAATGGTAGGCCAGCGGAGGGGGAAACTCAGGGAGCCGGAAAATCTTCACTACTCTTTGAGGAAACTTCAAGCCTGGAAGGTGACGAAGGAAATTAGAAACAGTTTTATTGAATTTCATCCATTTCTTCCAGCAGTACTGACCAGCATCAGGGGTCATCTTCCTGAGGGAGGTGGGTCTGTTGGAGCTGATGGAAGCCATAGTGTCATTGGCAGGTTGGTCCAGGTTAGGCAGGCTCGCTCCCAGCCTCTTGCTCAGTCTGTCGTCAGGGCTGGCGTAGCTTCTGTAGCCCGTCTTTGACAGGTCAGACATGAGAGGACGTCGAGGAGACTCTGTCATCGCACGATTCCTGGAAAACGATGAGAATGAGGCATGTTGAGGTTGTGTTGTAGACATCAGTTACACTGGTAAATTTTGTCAAAATTTAGATCAGAGTAAGCATACAGTCTCATTTGTATTTGTAGATGCCATTTGAGCAATAAAGTCAAGGATTCAGGTCATAGATGTAAGAACATCTACCATCATCTTTGTTGACTAAATGAGTGTCTTTATCACATGAAGGTTTTTTGATAAGCAGCTTGGTGTTTCCTTCTTTCTCCTGCACTGTGTGCATTTCCTACTCTCTCAACAAACACTGATGCAAATGTGTAAAAAACAAATAAAATTATAAAATAAATAAAATATTTTGACTGTGAAGCTGCAACTAATGATTATTTTCATAATACCGTGACCTGCAAATCAAGTCTCCGCTCAGAACATTTTCTCTTGAATAAAAAGAGTTATCATCAGATCTCTGCTATGTCCAACATATAAAGACCAAAACACATCATGAGGCAAAGAAAAACAGCAATTGTCGAATTTAAAAGCTCGAAGCAGAAATTTTCTTTTGAAAAATTTGACAAAATTTGCCATTTAATTTCCTGCTGATCCACTAATTGTTTTAGCTCTATCAGGTTCGGTGAAGTACCTTTGGGGGGGCAGCCCTGGTCATCTAAGGGACGGATCATTCTTGAAAAGACCTAATTAGCACAACACGTTGTCAGAGTAGTCATCAATTAAAAGTGTTTCCCCACTCTTGAAAGTGTGATAAAAAGCCAGCTGTGTTCTGTTACACTTTGCTGTTCTCATTAAAACTGACAGAAACAGTTGTGTAAAAAGGGGAAAAAAGTCTTGCAAACTGTGTTTCTTTCTCAGCTCAGTGGGAAAGTTGGACTGTTGGTTTTGGAAAGTCACATAAATTGTGGGGCAGCTTTTGCACTTTGATCCCCACAGAGTTGCCTGGTTACCTCCGTCCCTCATTAATGACATCATACCTGTGTGCATGGTTACGCGTCTGCTGCTCCATGCGGCTGAAGGTGTCCCGTTTCCTGTTCAGCCTGTCTCGCAGGAACGAGTGGAAGATATGAGTGTCTAATACCTGTGAACGGCAACAAAGAGAAACACTCAGCACAGACTGTCAGCGTGTCCTGCGTGTGTGTGCAAGTGTGCATGTCTGTGTAGGTAAGTGTGTGAGTGTACCTTCTTGTAAAAGGACTGGTCTGCTGGCTCCCTTGTCCTCAGAAACTCCTCACTGTTAAAAACTCTGTGTTCGTGGTTTAGAAAGTCCTGGACACCTCTGATGACAAACAAGAGATGGTCGACAAAACAAACATGAAAAAAAGAGAGAAAAGTCTTCATTCAGACTCAAATTCATCTAATTTGTCTTGAACTGCAGTTTGGGTTATTTTTTTTTCATCCCTGACCCTATTTTCCAGTCTTTTTTTGTCTATGAAACAAATGGGGACAGCAGTTCTTGAAACTGGTCCAGTATTGAGTGAAAGCCCTGCAGCCAGCAGTCACCAAACAAGACTACAGTCAAACACACTCGACAAACAGAAAAAAATACATCCACACACAGTGCTTGTTTCTTACACTGACAAGCTCAGATTTTTATCCTTAGTGTCTGACAACATTATGAGAAGGATCACAAAGATAGATGCTTAATTGAATAATAACATGGTTTTTGTTTAATTTAAAATATGCCCTCTGTCTCTCTTGTCAAAGCCACCAGACTCTGTTAACAGACATGGCTACCTTAGCCTCATAAAACACACTTAAAGCAACAAAACTTCACAAAACAATCAAATATTCCAATATATACTGTTTCTGTAAATGGAGTCTAGTGCTCTTACTCAATACTGGACCAATTTTGACACAAAAACATGGCAAAAATGAGGCCTAGGTTGAAAAATATGTGGCAAAATTACCCTTCATTGTGTGTTAAACTTAGACCTACAGACCACTTTATTTCCCCATAATCACACAGCTGTAAGTAGGACACACACCTGAAGATGTTTACCACCAGTTCCAGAGCGATATTTTGTATCTGCGTGTTGAGACGTGTCTGCCAGTCTCTGCGTTGGTATCGCAGGGCATTTGCATCGGTGCCTGCGCCAAGATGACACAGCTCCAGATCATAGTGAAGCTGGAGACACTCCGCCCTGCACACACACACACAAACAACGAGTGTGAAAGAGCTTTACAAGTCTATGATTGAATCAGTTCATTTCAGCTGTGCTTTCTGTCTAATTTGATTTTGCAGGTATTTAAGGGGTGTATTTGATTCCAGCTACAAATCAGTTCTAGCTTTGATACAAGCTGTCTGAGTGTTTTTGAATGTTCTATCTTTCAGCATCATTCACGAACAACGCCCCCCAAGAACCCAGAATTTACAGCAAACTGTTTACTTTAAATTGTTCAGTGTGTGATGGTGTGATGTGATGTGTGTTACCTTGATATGAAGCTCTCAGCTGCAGCCAGAGGGATAGCTGGTAGGTCAATGGTTTCAGAGCATGATGACTGAATGATGCCATCATCGATGTTTACCAGGATGAGTTCTTCTGTCTCCTGAACATAAACATAAACAAACAGTATTGTAGGTACAATGGGAAAAACTCATTACAGCACATTCTGACTGTTCCCTGCTGTGTCACATTAAACAGACGGCTACTGTTGAATATGTGAACTGAGCCTCTGTAAGTCACTGAACAAAGATGAACGCAGTCCAGAATAAACAGTTCATTGTTACGTGCATACTGTATGTGAGTGTGTCAATCAAGACAATTACAAACAGGACCTGTCATTGGAATTACACCCACTAGCATTATGAATACTACTTGTTACAGAGCTGATGTCAAATATGTGGCCAAGAGCTTTGCACATTCTGGGAAATGATCAAGACATTACTGGAAGAAGCTGAAGCAATATTTGTTAATCCATTAGGTGTTAAAACAATTCTTTATGTCTGATAAACAGAAAAACAGTTTAATCATAATTATAACATGCACTGCCTGGGTGCAGAGGAACATCCAATATAGCTCCCATCATCTTGTGCAAGAAAGGTCGGATTTGCCAGATTTGCCCAAAGCCATAAAACCAAGACTTTAATCCTTGGTGTTGTCTGTAGCTTGAACAAAGACAGTAAATAGCTATACTCACTGCAGCAACCTCTTCAAAATGACTGATGTGGCAGCCCATCAGGAAGGCCGTTGGAGCCATGAGAAAGTCCAGCATTCCTCTCGACAAGACAGGAACATAGGGCTGCTGCCAGGACAGAGGCTGAGAAAGACGAAGAGAAGAACAGAAAACAGATGAAAGGATTTTACAAGAGAATGCTGAAGAAATCTTTTAAAAATATTTCTTTAAAGTAAAGTAGAACTACTGCAGTGGTCAGACACAGTGTCCCAGCTGCACTGACCTGCAGATACAGCAGCAAACTCTCAGCAACCAGAGTGAGTCTGGCCCAGTCGGAAGAGAAGAACACCAGCCTCTGTTCTTGAAGGAGGCAGGACAGCACCTACAGAGAGGAGGGTCTCACAGAGTTAACTACACAGAGGGCTTGAACTCATTTTTAGTATTTAGGAGATGCTTTACTTTACTTACAACAATAAGGAGTGCAACTGAATAAGTGTAATTGTCATCAGACATCCATTTATGACTTTTTTGTGTTTATATGTCATATAATACCAGTCTCTCTGTGCTGCATTACCTGAAGCAGTGTTGTGTGTGTGAAACAGAGGAAAGGCAGATGCAGATCGATGTCAATAACAGGGCTGTCCTGATCCTCCCTTGATGGAAGAATCACTTGGAGGGGACGCAGGGTGAAGCTCTAACACACAGAAATACAGATACAAAGGAAGTTAGGTTACAAGGCTATAAATAACTTAATGGTGTTGTGGATCCCTGAATCTAGTAAGTTAGCATCATCTGAGAAAATAACTAAATATCCTTGTGGATCTTCTTGTGTGAGTCTTTGAGACAGAGGTAGTGAATAACAGACTGAGTTTATTGCAATTTTTAATTATCCAAAACAGAGATATCATAATAGATAGTCACCTCAAACTTTCTGCATAATCATCTAAAGAGTTAGCTTACAGGAGAAGTATATATAGTAACTCATCCGCTTCTACCTTTGGCCATGAACTTATCAATCATCCCTCCTATTACTGTAAATATCTAGCCACTGGAATTTGCTGGACTGAGTGACATATACAGTAAAAATATATATTACAACTGAGACAAAGAAAGTTGAAACGAAAAAGCATCTCCTCACCACATGTAGCTGTCCAGGAGGTGGTAAAGGGACCAATGACAGCTTGGCCGAAAACTCCTTTATTGTCTCCTCAACGTCACTGTGTCTGGCAGGCCGCAGGTGGACCAGGAGGCTGAAAAGGTAGAATCAGGGATGGAGGACACACAGAAAGTG
Organism: Acanthurus lineatus; assembly: GCA_029814665.1. Classification (NCBI taxonomy): domain Eukaryota; kingdom Metazoa; phylum Chordata; class Actinopteri; order Acanthuriformes; family Acanthuridae; genus Acanthurus; species Acanthurus lineatus. The sequence continues at coordinate 8,406,006 of JAPZDV010000008.1, forward strand.
TTTAAATTGCCATCAAATCATATCAATAAAGGTGAGAATATCCATCAGCTATCACATTATTACCATGACAGGCAGTCTCTCAGAGCGTTGTAGTAGGGGAACTTGGAGATGATGCACACAGCGAAGGGTGCAAAGAGTCGACACTTGGATGAATTCCACCTGTGGCCATTCTGCACAGCACCTTCCTGACAGGACTGACAAGGCAGACAGCCAATGATGAAAGACCCTCTGCATTAATTAAATTTAACATGTTTTTGTTTGATTGTGTGAGTGTGTGTTTGTACCTGTATTGGCCTGTAGTACTGCACAACAACTCCGTGGGTTCGGTTACCAAAAAGGTCGGTGAAAACCAGGAAGTGATAACTGTCTTCTTTATGCTCGGTGGCTAGCTGGAGACCACCTAACCAATGGACAGGAATTACATTTACACAAATCTGAAGGGTATTAATGCCTGGAAATTCTCCAATACATCCAACTCTGAGCGTAATTCAAAAGACATTTTCATAGCAGACTGTTTTATTTACAAAACTAATAAACATGGGTCATTCAACTGAAAATTTGTAATTGATAAGTTTGTTACAGAGGAAATAAACTCTACCAGGGAAACAGAGCTGTGGCAAGGCAATGAGGTCCAGATCCTTTGGGACACTGATGTCTTCTGTTGCTGAAGACACTTCTGTGCGATGGATCGTTTCTCCATTTGGCACCTCTGCAGCACGATCTCGCCTCTTCTGCAAACCAACAGAAAAACAATGAATATTAATTCTATTTCTGAATGTGATCGACAAAGAAGCTTGTTTGAAACTTGAAAAACATTAAAGAAATATTTTTTTCAAACAAAAATACTTTCTCATATTGATTATAAATGCATGTGCTCACAATTGTTTTACGTTAAAAAAAAGTTTACCTTCTTAATAAAGCTCCTCCTCCTTTGGACACGACTGAAAGCAGGACCAATGGACTGGCTAGAGTTGGTCTCCTTGGAAACAAAGGGTGGGGCATGGACTTGGAGGACCTCAGCTTCCAGCAGGGGGAGTTCATTTATCTTATTCTGCTGATGAAGCTATAACACAGTTTGGAAATATTAAGAGTTACAGGTCTGACTAATCTATAACTCACTTTTTTACGTTAAAACCTAAAGCTAAATTTCTTCTGATGACTTAATAAATCACTCTGTACGCCGTACAATCAACTCGCAACAAAACTTGCAATTAAATTTGAACAAATACAAAATAAATTTTACATTTTTTACAAAATTTTTACATTTTTTTTTACATTTTTTTACAAAATTTTACAATTTTACGAATAAAACATTTGAATTAGGACAATCGTGCTGTTTTCACACGACAAATAAAACATCTTCAAATGTAGTGGGGTTTTGGGGGGGTTTTTTGCAATTAAAAAGGCAGAAAATAGATGGCTAACTATCTGTCCGAAGCTAGTTCAAAGAATTTGTGACATCCATAAGATACCATGTACAGCTGTCATTAACATGTGCATGCTGTTTATACTGTGGAAACAAACAACCCAGGTCTAAGAACATTACTTAAAATACAGAGGAGCTTAAGTACGGAGGAATGATTCAGCAATTCATAAAGCTCAGAAAAGTGTCAGATGTAACTGAAATACAAATTAATCCTCCAAGAGAAACTGTGTTGGAACAAGAAGCAGGCCAGCTGCAAATGCTCTGCTGGTTTGCATACACTGCGTGCACACATTTTGCTTCTTTACCTGGTATATGTCTCGAAGCTTATCACTTGGGGCCCCAACCGCTACACATGCCTCCAGCAGTCCTGACGGGAGCTCTGCCATCACAACACTGCCAGAGACACAGAAACACACACGAAAAGAAAGCACATTGTTATAAATTGAAATCATTGGATTCATTTGTCAGCTTTCATGAAGTTTCCTTGGCTATTTGTACTAAAGCAGCTGGTATTGGAAGCATTTCTGCAAATCTAAAAAGTTGATTTAAGGTCCTTTTTATCAGGATACTAACAGGCGTTAATTTGATTGTCCAATTACAGACACTCTGATCTATATTTCATCTACAAATCCTCTCCAAACTGAATTTCCAGAT
>JAPZDV010000008.1:8412318-8431831 GCA_029814665.1 Acanthurus lineatus
CAACATACAAACATAACCAAAACAAATATACTGTGTTGGCATACACACACACACACACACACACACACACACACACAGACAAGCGTGTGCCAGCTCAGTTTGAAGTTTAACCATTAGACACAGTGTAATGAGGCAGAACAGCTGACTGCTCCTATCAGGTTATTTCAGTTGATTCTTGCAGAAGAAGTGTTAAATATTTTTTTGTGAGAGAAGGAACATCTGCCTCTGTTCCTCCTCAGACAGTTGTTGTGTGTTCTATTTAACTACACAGATTTATTACGTTTCTCTAATTTTTGCTTTCATCTACTCATCCAACAGCTGTTGAAAGTAGTCATCAGATGCTGAAGTGTCTCTGTTTTTCATGTGCAGCTCATGTAAATTCAGAGGAAGACAAACTGAATCAGAATATAAACATGCACACAGAAGGATTTTTATCTGAGGCTGATGCAAAAACAATGAAATGTTAAAAAAACAGTATTTGCTCTTGTAACAGTCATGTAATTTTAAAGATGAGACTTTGCTCTTCAGCTGAGTACACCTTTTTTTCTCTTGTATTCAATTGTATTATGCCAAATGTCTAACAAGAACTAAAATGCTTTTAAGATTAGAACAGTTTTGTAGTAAAGAAGTCTGTCTGACTCTCTGACCTCCCTCAAACTGAATTTTATTTAACTACTATCTGACACCAGTAGTTAAGACATCATTGCAGCCTTCTTGATTGTTCTATCTTATTATGGTTACCGAAAAAACAGTTTTTAACGTGCAATTATACACAGCTTGCAGACATGGAGACTGTCAGCAGTGTGTGTGTATCTGTCTGTGTGTGTGTGATCCATATTCCTATAAAAGTGAATATAATAGCAATTTGTTTTCTCTTTGTGTTTTTAAGCTTTTAGTATAAGTATTAATAATTGAGTAACAAAGTATGCATGCACCTCAATGAAAGACAGTTGTGAAAGAGAGAAACAGCATGTGTGCAAATCAGCAGGACAAACTCAGATTGTGTTAGCTTATAGCCAAATTTGTCTAAATATTGCTTTTCTTTCTCAGCTAAGAGAGCTGTCCGAGGGCAAGTGTGTTTTGGCATTGGACTGACTGCATTTGTGCTGCCTGAACTCCTCTTTTTATTTTGTTTTCCCTCCTCCACAATAGCTTATGTATGTCTCAGGCTCACAGTAGAAAATCAGCCTACAGTTACTGAGAGCGCTTTCTTTTACTAACTGGCCTTCAGCAACACAAAAACCAGTTTTAAATTTGTCAACATATGCTAAATTATTTGACGGATAGCCAACAATATATCTGAATCTAAGCTCCTCTCCTCTTCTATGCTGTGTGTCTGGTTCTTGATGACAGCTTGAGGAGCAGGTGTTTTGGGCCGCCTGCCAGTCGACAGGGAAGAGTGTGTGCTCGTGTGTGTGAAAGACCCATGGCCCTCTTTGATACATGGGCAGTGGAGGCTGTTAAACAGACTGGTATGCAATTAGCACCATGCTAGCACTCCTGTGGGATTTTATATGGAGGAAAAAAATTACATAGTGAGCCCTGGTTAACACTTTTCAACAAAGTGTTGCTAATAATTTAAATGGAGAAATTGTACAACGTGAATCACAAAAATGTCACAGACATTAAAGAGCTAAGGATTTAAAATCTATGTCTGTAAAAAGTCTTAACTAATCATTTGTATAAAGTCAGCAATATGCTCTTTCCAGGTCTTCAGGTGCTGTCTAATCTTGTTTCTCAGACATGAGTGGCCACAGTCTCCTTTGGTTTTTAGTCTAGACAGTAACAATGTTAGATTTGCTGCTAATGCCAGGCTACATGACACTTAACTTAGGTTTAAGTCTTGCAAGCAAGACTGGGAAAGAAATATAGTTAGAGTAAACATCCATGGGACAGATGGTGTGTGTGGGGTTAAGATTTGGCTAATGTCAATGTCAGACACTGTGACTAAAGCAGTAGGATATGGTTCAGTCATTTATTATAATGGCTTTTTTTGGCTTCATCATTGCAAGGGTGATCTGTGGTAGCATGTTGAGATGAAAGGAAATTGTTGTGCCCAAGTGTACAAATAAGTCTGAATCAACTGAGGGCAGCAGACTGACGTGACTGAGCTACAGAGTACAAAATCCACATAAAAAGAAAAAAGTAAAATAAAAATTACACTATTAATCAAAATTTAGACTCTTTCAGTACTATCTTTTCTAATCTGTCATGAAGCCATTTGATATAATGACAAGACCTTGTCATAAAAAAGGTTTCTGATGTGGCAGGTGTGTTTTGCCTAATGCTAACTACATGAAGCAGTGGACCACCTAAAAATTAACACTGTATTTGGATGGAGGGACATTTAGTTTTCTGTGCATGAGTGTGTCAAAATTGCATTTAATATGTAATTGGTGATTGTCTGTTTGCTTTACTGACATGATGTCTCATTTAGATCCTATTACCACCAGCATGTCCACACACCCACTCACACATACACACTCATACACACTAACTGTAGGTGCTGGTTTTGTATTACAAAGAGCTTGTCGATAAAACACACACATCATGAGTCACCTTGATGCTATTTGCTTTTGATTTATGGGTGTTCTTACCATTACATCACTTTTGTTGACAACCCCTGCTGTCATCACCCCCTTTATGTGTGTGTGTGTGTGTATGTGTGTGTGTACATCAGGGTGTCTAAAGCACTTAGGCACTTATCCATTCGACCTCCACATAGCCCCTATTGCTGCTCTAACTAGGTGTCAGGTTTTCAGAAGGCTTCTCCTTGGCTTCCTGTGGGAGTTTGGGAGCTCGAGTATCGATGTAGTTCACCTTGCTGCTCAATGATAGGAGTCTGACTGCCACTTTTAGCTAGTAAAGCTCACCATACAAAGGCAAGAAGCTAGACAGATTTGAAGCCCCCTCGCCGTAACATCCTCATCTCACAGCTACTAAAAAAAGAACCCATGAAAAATAAAACCTGTCTCTCTGTACTTCCCATAAAGCTCTTTTAACCAGTGAAGCTCTAGCATGTCTGCAGAGGGGGGTTAATTACGTAACACTGAGATATTGATTTGAAACAAAAGCCAATAATATCCTGTTGAAAAGTCCACACAATATGGATTGATGTGACTAAACTTCACAGATATTGTGCAGCAACAGACACTCACATTCATCTTAACAACAATCTTAATAACAATCAGTTAAATTTGTGTTCCTACCTCTTTAAATGTTTTTATTTTCATGGCTCATAACTTAACAACCCAGCTAACAAATGTTGTTGTTTCTGTTTGTCTTTCAGATATTTCCAGGATTGCCTACTACACAGGTGAGTGACTACACCATAAGCACTGTTGATCGCTCAGCTGCTTCACTCACTTATAAACAGTTTGTAGCAGCTCAAGAGTTACATACTAGAGAATAAATGAGGTGTATTTTTTACTGTGGGAATAGTTTGATTAACAATATTAGGTTAAGGACCACATCTACTCACTAGCCTTTTCTGCTTTTTGAACTTTCAGGAAAAAACTAAAAGCAGTGTGGTGAAAAAAGTTGATGAATTGCACGTGTGATTAGGATAGTTGTTTTAAGATGTTTTATTGTGCTCGCATGTTTACATCTTCTCGTAAGAGGTAAACTGTTTCACTCAGGAGCTCAAGGTGCTGATAATCTGTGTTTGTCTTAATGAGAAGGTTCACTAATTGCAAGTATTTATGTGAGTCATATTTGTGAGGATGTAGGGCAATTATACAAGAGAGAAAACAGCCAGAGTGGGACTTTTTATCTGTGTTGGTTTTATTAGTGCAGACAGGGGTGAGGGCGAAACTGAACATCCCTGTTGGTTTCTAAATTCAGCCTTCATACTATAGATATCAAAAAAAAAACCCGAACCATGAAGTTAACAGTGTATCCGCAACTACAGGAAGATCCCCTTTGAAAGGTACTTGCTTCCTCCAGCTACAAATTCTTCTGTCATTTTCCTCCATTGTCAGCACTACTGTTCTACTGTGAATGTGTTTCACAAAATATGTTGCCAGCTGTGAGGAAGCAGGATAATAACAATGGAGTTGTCAATACATGAGCAAAGTTGGACAGGATGTTTTAAGAGTGATTTCAGTGTGTGTACCAGTTTTTTGTGTGTATGTGTTTGTGTACATTTTCACTGGTTTAATTTCTTGTACACTCTTTTATCTTGCCTTTACCATTAACCTACAGATATGGGGTCCCTGTTATTTTACAGTCTTTGTATTATTTGCTTTGATTCTTCTTAGTGGACAGCTGATTAATCAATTAAAATCTGAAACTGCACAGTGTGTAGAGGAAGCCTAGTTACAACCTCATCACATTATTATAGACTAATAGCAGGAATTTAAAAGTTTATACTGTCAGTAGTAAATTGTCTCTGACTGTGAATGACAGTAGTAATCTGCTTGTCTTTTACCCAGCAATTAAAAAAAAAAAAAAATTGTGTTAAGCGTACTAGTAATGTAGAGTGAAGAGTGATGTGGACAGGAGTGTTTGCATTATAAAATATTTAATTATGTTTGTAATTTAAATTGCCTTTGAATTTTAGCTTCAAGGCATGGATGTGAACACATTAATTGGTTACTGATAAAGCATGAAAGGATACATCAAAGTATCTATTTAAGTTCTGAGGATTACCTGCATCTTTGATTTTTTTATTTGCATGATTTGGATAGAGGATGTTCTGTTCGTCCCCCCTTCTAAAATAATTATGTTTTCATGAACACACTGCGAGATGGAGAAAGAGACTCTGGCACAGTCCCAAAAGAGCGCTTCCCTTTAATGGCAACATCCGGCCCTCAGACAAAAGGCTTTCAATAGTCCACACACACACACGCACACACGCACGCATGCATGCATGCACGCACGCACGCACACACACACACACACACACATAAACGCACCCAACCAAAACCCACTGCCCCCACCAGATTTTCATAACAATGGCTCATGCCCGAGTTAGAGCACTAATTATAGGAAACCCACATATGCACACACACACATACACTCACACACAACTGCATACACAAGCACACACAAGGTACCAAGTTTCTGTGACCTTGCTGTATGCTGTTTTTTTTGTGTGCTCAGTAACTCACTGAGGTCTTTTCAGTTCTTTAGTGGAGGACGTGTTCAGCCATAAATGTCCATCTGATTAATGGAGGCTGGCATCTGGTCAGCAGGAACTCTCACAGAGATAGGTGCCACTTGCTTTCAGGATATTGAAGGCACCATGCCATTGAGATGAGCCTTCAGGGCAGTGCTTTGAGCACTCTGAAAGATAGTGTACGACCCCCAAAGTACAGGCTACATGACTCTGAATGTGCAGTTCGAAGTGTGATTGATTAAGACCTTGACGTTTGGAAGTAGATTTGTTGGCATGTCATTGCTAGCTTACATGCTAGGCACAGCCAAGGCACTGCCTGTATTTACAAAAATACTATTGCTTTCTATTCTTTTTTATTTGATGTATTTTTGTATGATACTTTGTTAGACAGGGAAATAACAGAAACATGCGCATATGTCTTTTTAAGTTGGTTAAGTTGTTCATTTTGTATGACCAGAAAGAGAGTTTGGTGAATGGTGGCGGTTCACTTTTAAGAGTTGGAGTACAGCTGGAGATGACTGAGATCTGAAGAGGTTTTGTGCTGATTAGTACTTGTGATTACTGATTCTGTTGTTGTTTTCTGGTTTCCTGGTGTGTTGTTTTTTTGTTTTGTCTTAAGTGAATAAAATACTCTAAAAGTATAAGGAGTTAGTTTGAATAGTTATAAATTTTTCTTATAGTCTAATCTTTTCTTATCTCTTCCTTTGCGTTTCAATTGCAATGGTTGCAATTATGGTAGAACATAAGGGCTGTTCTGAGGTTAGCTTAATAAACACAAGTGGGTGTGTTTTATTCATTGAACACAGGAGATTAGCATATTAATAGTCTGTGGCTCCTCCTGCTCCTCCAGCAGCCCTCTCTCTCTCTTGATCTCTCTCATTCCTCACTCAACTTTCTTTCAGTCGCTGCTCTGTCCTCCCTTTCCTCTCATTCATCCTCAAACAGTCGCTAAATTTCTTTTTCTCTCTGTCGCTCTGTCTCACTTTCCTTTTGTTTTTCTGCCGTACTTTTCTCTCTCACTTTCTTTTTCCGAGGGGAGGCAAGTCTCTGTTTGTATTTCAAACAGAAAGGGCACAGTAATTGTCTGCCCTTCTCTGAAACTGCTAAATAACTGAATCTCCACTGGATCAACACTTTACAAGTTGGATTTGACTGTGAACTTTTTTTTTTTTTGCTGGAGGGACAGTCTTCTCCTCATCACAGGGACCGCTGTGAGAAACAACCTGAATCCTCCTCTAAGCGATGTTTGCTCGACTCTTCCACGGCAACTGTGTAACTGTGGAGAGCAAGCATGGGGCAGAAATTGGGCAAAAAACAAACAGTGCATTGTCATCAAAGAGGAGCTGCTGAGGAGTAATTTAGAAGTGAAAGAAAGAAAAGGGAGAGAGAAGTTCTTGGATGAAACTACATCTCTGGGGATTTCTTCTTGACTTTTGCAACTGTGGATCACAAGAAAAGATTAAGAAAAGACTCCAAAGAGGAAGGATCGTTGAGAAGAATGGGATTTTTTTGCGTTTTCTCTGTTGATGTGTTTTCTGTCGCATCTTTGCACTCAATGCAAAGTGTCAACAGACCAGAAAATTGGCCCTTTTGAGGATTACTGCTGTTACTCTTCTGGAAGTGACTGTTGGCTAACGAAGCTGTTGACAAAAGTTGGAGACAAAGATTTCTGCCTCGGAGACAGATTGTGTGTTTGTGTTAGTGTGTGTGTGTGCGTCTCAGTGTTCTCGCAGTTGTGTCAAGAACTTGTGTGTGTGTGATTGTGCTTTATTTATGTAACATTTTCACTAAAGAAATTTGGTGTTAGCGATGCGTGGTTGTGAGACCGCCAGCTGTCTGTCTGTCCTTGGTGCAGGCAGACACAGAGAGGGACAGACATGTGTTTCCATGGCAATGACCGGCTGTAGCCCATTTCCCATGTGTTGGGACAGAGGTATGAATGAAATCTCTTTTTGCACACATACACACACAGAAACAAGTAGCTTGAGCCCCTCCACAGCATGACATCTGACTCCATGGGAACTGACTTGAGTTTGTGAGAGTGTGTGAGATGGAAAGAGAGAGAGGCAGGTAAAAGTTTTAAAGCTATTCAAGTTAGTTTTTAATGTATAAGTCATTCCAATTTAATATTGACAATGACATGGGTATACGTTTTTGTCCTATAAGTCCTTCAACGACTTCACCGTCTTTTCTCTGAGTTATGTGTGTGTGTGTGTCCACTCTCAGGTGTAATTACCTGCCAGAACATATCAATTTTCCTCTTAGAAAGAAGAGAGGAGAAGCAAAGCACGAAAGAGAAGCAGAAAAGAGGAATGAAGGAGATTTCAGTATCTTTTTCTACAGAGTTTAACAAATATGCACACAGACATAGACAAAACGAACATCTTGCACACTCAAACAAGCAGACTAGAGGGGGTAGTCCGTGTTGGGCTTTTCCCAGATTAAGTTGCCGTGACATTCCAGGAAATGTATCAATGTCCTGACTCCTTATTCAGGAAAAACGTCAGCCAGAAGTACATTGTCTTCTTTGTGTTATAGACACAGGTGCTTACATATTGAGCCTTGACCCTGATTGCAGCCATCTCTTTCTCTTTCTCTCTGGTGTCTCATTGTTCAGATTTTCTCATTGTGTTTTTCATTTTTGTTTTTCATCTTACCGAAGTGCGTCATATCAGCAGTCATTTCGTCAAAAGATGAGACCCGGGTTCATTCTGACTGTTTTTGAACAAAGCAAGCATTGAAACAAGCAATCATTCGATTATTAGATTGAAAGGAAATGAATCAGCAGCAATTAGCGAGTTGTAATTGAAGTATTTTGTTATTTATTTTTATTCTGATATACTTTGTTTTCACATTTTTTCTTGTTTTTAATTGAGTTATCAGAAAAATAATTCATTATTTGAGACAGCAGTGAATTTTTGCTTATAGATCAAACTCTCATTTAAGAGTTTAAGTTCAAGAATTACCATTTTTCTCCTCTTATTTGACTTTTTTTTACTTGTTTCACTGATGTTTAATGTCCTTTCTCTTCCTCTACAGAATATGACAGACACCTAGCAGCAGCAGTGTCAGCAGGGAAAACCATGGCCACGGCCTACCTGGACCCTAATCTGAACCATGCCCTCCTGGGAGGTGCCAAATCACGGCTGAGCGCGGGGGGGTCTGACCGAGCCATGGCAGGATCCGTGGATAGAGTTCTGAAAGTCTTTCATCACTTTGAGACAAACACCGAAAACAGCTGCTGGTCTTCCAATATCAGATATGGAGATGCAACGGATGTCAGGGTAAGAAGGGACACACACTAATTTTCCTTAGTTTGTACTAAATGTATAAATTGTGATAAAATTATTTCTGAAAAAATAAACACTAGTCTGACAGTCTGAGAGTATAGGTCTGATGTTATTCTATGTTTTTTACATATTGTTAAAAATCCCACCAAACCCTCATCAGACCTTTAAGAAATGGGTTTTAGGAACAGGTACTTCATTTTTTAACAAGACTTAGAGTCCATAGCCATGCTATTAGTGCTTTAAGAGTGTATTAAAGCTCAATTACAAATGCAAATGAATGGCTCTGGTAGTCTCTCATGGCAGGGGTTCTTCAACTCTGATTGACTGATCAGCTAATTGATGATCACAGCTGATCATCATTGTAGTTTTTATTTTGTTTCATCGGATTTTGTTGTTGGGTGGAAAATATAGACTATTTCCAGCCTTATTTTCCTAATCCGAACTGTTAAACCTTTACACACTGGTATTTAGTTCTCATGACACTGCCTCCTCTGCCTATATGCTGCAGTGCCCCTAGCAGTTATTTTAAAGGTGGATTTTTTTCTGCTTGTCCTCTGATCAAGGTTGTAGCTGTCTGCTCTGATAAAGGACACACAGCGTACTGAGAAAATTTAGCTAGCGAATACATAAGACCTCGGGGCACTCTGTGTGTGTACGTGTGTGTATTATTGGAGGTTTACTTAACAGTATGCTTTTAGATCCACTTCCATGACGCAGAAACTACTCAGCACTGCTCAAACTTTAGTGGTCACACTGGATACATCACTTCAAATATCCTCTCCTCTGCTCTCCTCACTTTCTCCTTCAGTATCTAGGTCAGCCCCTCTAGCATTTTACATGGCAGTGCACATGGGGCTGTGAGCATTATTGTGTGTGTGGGTATGATGTCTGTCAACTTGTTTGGGTGGGGATGTCATGTTAAATTGCTTCAAGTCACCTACACACACACATACACATGGATAGACTCATGCCCTCGTTGACCTGATGCAAAATGCCAGACATAAACACTGGCACAGTTGGCACACAGAGGTATGACAGACTGACTTCTTTATAGACTGGCAAACTGTTTTTGTCTGCAGGCCATCTTTGTTTTATTTAATGCTCCCCATGCTGAAGTATGTGTTTCATGCCACCACAGCTAGGACACTACCACTGAAAATGAAGGAGAAAATAGTCAAATCTGCCCAACAGACCAGTGATAAGTGCTGTATCCTTAGCTCAAAGTGTCCATGTAGTGTTTATTCATAATGATTTTTTTTCTTAGAACTTAAAGTTTACTTTTAAAGTTTATGTGTTTGTGCAGGGAGAGAAGCTAACTAAATGTGTCCCAAATAAAACTAGTTCTTTCTTGGTTTCCAGGGAATCATCCAGAAGATTCTGGACATCCACAAAGTGCGCTGGACGTCTTGTTTTGGCCTGCGTCTCAGCAACAGCCAATCCAGGGACCAGGTGCACTGGCTACACCCTGATATGGGTGTTTCCCACGTCAGAGAGAAATATGAACAGACACGACCAAGCGAGGAGTGGAGGTGAGAGAAGGAGAACATGTGTGTCATCAACTGAACATGTCTGATGAGTTGTCCTTGTGCTAATGTAACATAAAAGATCAAAACAAACACAGTATGCTGAAGCTTGTTCAGCGTCACTGGGTCAGGCTGCAAATAAAACATGTCTGACAGAGAGCTGCTGTTGTCCAGCAATTTGATTGACTAAGGCAGTCTTAAAGCAGTGTGGGAAGAGTTGTTAGAATGAACTGACAGCAAGAATCTCATTAGCAGCAGTTTGTAAATTTGTAAATTTTACTGCTTTTTATCAGCCAAGCAGTGTCCCTCCTTCTCTGCTGCTTGTATTATTTCAGCATGAAGTTGCATAAATAAAGATATAAGCAATAGATTTTTCCTAAACAGCTGGTTAGTCTTATATTTTCCCATAGACTGACTAGACATGGAGGGGTGTCCACATTTTCATGTGCCAAAGTTAAGTTACAGACTTTGATGTCTGCTTACGAGGTTTTAAAATTTAATGAATAATCCTAAAATGTTACTAGGTAGCAGAGTGAGTGAGCTTTACAAAATGTGTCAAGGACGAGTTTTGTCCGATTTCACTTTGGGTTCTGTGTTGGGTGCTTGCAGCTCCAATGAGAAAAACTGTGAGGTTTTACTTTATAACCAATTTTTAGACGTTATGACTTATTTGCCCTTTCAAATTCAAAGTCGCTGTCTCCTTAAACAGCTAATTTTAGCAGTCTGCCTTAATGTATGCTGAAGAAGCAGAAGTGAATTATTGCACACAAAGTCCTGTCTGGAGATGGGGCGCATTGTGTGCATGTGGTGCATTTATGTTGGTTCGGTTGTTTGAATGTTAATTCACTGATATATATTAAGTTTATTGTGGCGCTTTCTGTGCTAATTCTGTTGTGAGGTGGAGACCTTTTGCACTGAGGATATAAAGAGAGAGAGAGAGAGAGCCAGATGCCTGCTTTGTCTGACTAAGTCAACAAATCTGTCTGTCTCTGTCTGACTCCTCCACCGATCTTGCAATTGGTTTTCTCATTTGCATTCTTGCATATCAAATTCATCCTCACTTCCTTCTGTCTGATTTGCTCCCCACCCCCCCTACAATCGCCTTTCTTCTCTATGTTTCCACTTGCCTTATTCATGTCTCATTGTAACATCTTGAACTGACTGAGTCTGATGTTTTAACCTCACAGAAGGTAAATCAAACATCACGTCATCCTCACATCTCTTTCCAGTAAATAAAGAAACTGCAAGTTATTGTATAATACAAAGGTCCAGACTTGTTTTTGCTATTTAAATTGGAAAATGTTAATGTTTCGTGACAAACTCACTCCCCCATTCTTCATCTCCTCTGCAGGTATGAGTTAAGGATCCGGTATCTTCCAAAGGGCTTTGTGCAGCAGTTTACAGAAGACAAACCTACACTCAACTACTTCTACCACCAGGTACACACACGCATATACTCACACACATAGGCATTCAAACACACAGAAGCACCACGATACACAAACATGATTCATTTTCTGCCAACAGCTTGCCAGCAATGACACATATGGCACTGCTAGAAGCCAGTGTGTGTTTGCCTTTGGTAATCTAGGTCAGAAGGACTGTGTGTATTTGTGTGTGAGATAGATGGCTTGCCATTTGTAATTTATCGAGGTTTTGTGGGGCAGCTGGGGCTCAGCGAGTAAAGTGGGTTGTTCTTTGATCACAAGGCCAAGACACTAAACGCCAATGGTCAGGCCAGCAACATGCATGTTGCCTGCTCCCATAGGTGCACGTGTGAATGGGTGATAAGTGGTAAAAATCTTTTTGGATAAAGCTGTTTAGCTGCATTTGTGGTGTGGGGTGTGTGTATTTGTGTCCCTTAGGTGAAGAATGACTACATGACAGAAATCGGGGATCAGGTGGAACAAGATATAGCTCTCAAACTGGGTTGTCTAGAGATCAGGTATGAAGTATTCACTTTACAGGACAGTAGCTTTTTTCAGGAGTTTGTCTTAAATAACTTGCTACAGCTACAATACTACAATACTACAAACTGCTAGAATTCTTTATGTTTGGTGGTTACTCTCTTTTTACATAGAAAGGTTTATTCACATCAAAGTTTGTCACTTCTAAACAAACAAAAACTCATTTAATTTTGTTCTTGACCGTGTTCTCTCTTTGTGTTCTGCTGGTTCCAGGAGGTTCTTCAAAGAGATGAGAGGAAACGCCCTGGACAAGAAATCCAACTACGAACTTCTTGAGTGAGTATTTTCCTCATGAGTTTCTTTTCCTCCAGCTCAGCTCAAAACCTCTGGGCACACTTCATTCTTCCTTTACCTGGAAACATATTTCGTAACCCCACAGAAATAACAGAGAAACAGCACAGTGTCTTGGATACTTTTCCAAGATTCCAACTGCAATTCCCAGAAATCTAAAGAAGTGGAATTTTAGGAAAGGATTTGACCAAACGTTTGGGAATTGTAAAAAGGTACATTACAATCAGTCCATTCACAATCATCATTTATAAAACTATAGTTATTCATTCACCCAATCATCAGTGTTTAGCACTCATTACTTTCCATAAATTCATGTGGGATTAGCTGTCCATATTGACTCTATGGATGGATGTAGATGGATGTGGATGAAGGCCATTAACAAATCCCGGCCCTAACGATGCTTGGCTCCAACGTGGTCTGATTCTAATGAGCTGTCCTCTTCCAATGAAGTCTTTCTTTCTGTCAGTCAGCTTAATGAGCCCTCCAATTAACCAACAAGAATGCTCCCTGTCTCGCTTCCGATATCTCTTTGTCTCTCTTCATCATCCTTTTAGCCCTTCTCTGTCTGTCTGTCTGTCCGTCTCTTTGTTCTCATACTCTGTTTGTGTTCTTCTTCTTTTCTGTATTTTTTCTCCCTCTGTTGATTGGGAATAGATGTTTACGTCATGCATATTTTGAACCAATCAGAGAAAGAGAGAGGGAGAGTGCTGTTAGGAGACACAAAGTTGACAGTTGGCTGTCATGGCTCCTGTTGAGTGTCTGGTGGATCGTTGCCCACACATTTTGTCATCTGGCACTGTTGGCTGTAAGCAGCCCTCATCAGTGGCCATTGACAGTTTTGAATGGCTGGCAGGAAGACCAGTCACAGACTTTGTTTAGATTAATAAATCCATTATTTCACTCATTTCATTTCCTCATTTCATGTTGATTTTTCAGCAGAAAAAGACAGCAAGTAAATGTTTAATTCTCAAGATGCTTCTTAGAAAGATCTTTAATCTCTAATTCTTGCATATTTACTCCACAGGTTAGGCTAGCAGTTTTTTGCAATTAGAGGCAAACCATTGAACACTGTTTCTATTTCCCTAAATTATGTATCAGTTACGTTGATCTCTCCAACCCATTAATTTTAAAGTACCAACCCATATTATAATCTTTCTGCAGCCAAGGGTTAGGGTATATACCGGGTACATATCTACATATATGATGTAAGCTCTTAGCCTTCACTTAATCTCTCCCTTGTTCTTCTTTCTTCCCCCATACATGTCCTGTCACCAGAGGAGTTTGAGTCATTAGCTGCCTTCCTGTTTTAGCTCTGCACATCTTTCTTTGTCTCTGTGGTCTCCCTCTTCATACTCCTCCCTGCCTCTCTCTATCTCTCTTTCTGCTCTCTGTTATTCCTAAGTCTCGACTCTAAGGAAAAGATGAGTAGTGCTCTGTAGTCAGCACTTAGTCATAGCTTTCTGTTTCTGTTTTCTCTTTCTTGTCTTCATTGCTTGTCTGCACAAATGTATCAGTCTGTAGTTTTTGTTGATATTTTCTTTGTGGAGGGGAAATAATCTGCTGAGATCAGATAAAGTTGAAAGTGCTTGTCAATTAACATTCCTTGGTCTAATTAGAGCATAATAAACAAACTGATGTATCTCTCTCTGTCTCTCTCTTTCCAGGAAAGACGTTGGTTTAAGGCGTTTTTTCCCTAAAGACCTGTTGGATTCAGTCAAGGTGAGACTTAAGAGCTCTTAACTCAGATTAAAAAGAGAAGTGGAGTATACAAAAATTTTAGTGTCGGATTATCTGATGTGTGTCCAGGCGTACAAAACAAATAATGAATAAACGTAATGATTGCAAAATGATGAATCATGATGTGATGACCTTGGTGATATCACAGTGAAAGAAATGGAAAGTGTGAGTTTAAGACAGCAGAGCATGTGTTTCTATAGTTCTGCTTTTCTAGTCAAGAGATAAAGAGGTTTTACCCAGAAAAAAGGAAACTTTAGCAGAGTTCAGACAGCCAGGAGACTAACTGTGACTGTGGTAATCCCCAGCTGTTGACTCAGTCAGTTCAGAAATGAGCGGCTAAGATTTTACAGAATAAAAGCACACATGCAGGCACAGGAATAGATACTGTAATGATCACGTATACAGAAAAACCAATAACCAGGGTTTCCAAGTAAGTGTCCCACATAAGCTCAAAGCCAAGATGACACTCAGACTGGAAATTTAGGTTATGTGTAAATGTAGCCATTTGTAAAATCACAGTAAATGCAAATTGACAAAATATGAAGTTTGGCTACAGTACTGAAGATTTAAAAAGTACTTCTGCTGAGCTGAAAAACAATATGGAGCAGTATCATTTACTTAACAGCCCATTTTAATTAACATTTCTGTTAAAATGCCTTTCAAACTGATGTTTCAGCTACTTCCAATTACGTTTTTAAAACAAAATTTGGTAGATGAACTGTAAGAGCAAAAAATCTATTGCTTAGTTTTTCTGTTGGAATAGAAATCACTTTTTTTGTACTCTGGCAGATTTTGGTTGTCTATGTTTGAATGTGTTGGTGGGTGTGTGTTTGCATAATGAGCAGCGGCTGTGTCATTGATAAATTTACGGCACGCGTTTATGGTGAAGGCCTTGGTGGGTGTGTGTGGGTGTGTGTGTGTATGAAGTAAAGGCTCAGTGACCCCAAAAGGCCTCAGTGTCAGCAGGCGACAGACAGATGCTCTGCTGAGGAATAGAAACTGAATGTTTTGAGTGGGTGTGTTGAGCGTGTGTGTGTATGTTTGTGACCCTGAGGTCAGGTTTAAACCCATTTTCTTTTACCAACAATGATCAGGCCTCAATATGTGTGTCCTTCTGGGGTCCACCCCCTGTCTGCCATGCTGACTCCCCCCTTATCATTCTTCCTCCTTTTAACTTTAATTTCTCTCTTAATTCTTATTTTCTACTCCTTTTTCTACTCCAGCTGACATCACACTCTGCTTAGGCCTATCTTATATGAAGATGCACAAATTGACACGCAAACAAGAGGTCAAGCATCTGTAAAACAGCACATCTACTTTGATTTTAGATGTCTTGACTAATGCTGTATTTATATGTCACTTTTCTAAAAAATGTTATAACAAAAAGTGAATGAGTGATTAATTGCATGAGCAGTTTCTAATCTCAGCTTCTTTATAGATATTAAGAGAATATGAATGAGTTTGGACTTTTGGTAGAACAAGAACAGTAATGTGAAGAAATCACCTTGGGTTTAAATAAGATGCCCATTTTGCCTATTTCATACAAAGTTTTCTGCCATTTTAAAGACCAAACAAATAGTTGACAACACAAGAAAATAAAATTAAAAACAAAATCATTAGCAGCACCCTTAATGAGTTGGTTGTGCTTATCTAATTATTGTGGATGCCAAATTATTTATTTAATTTACATTAAAAAACAGTTAAGTTGTCATTACGAAAGCAGTAAGTGCCACATCTGCTTTTTTACATATAAATAAATGAGTGCCAAAGAGAGAGAGAGAGCACAGCTGCCCTTTACATTTCTGTTGTTCACTCTGGTGAAAGAGAATGGTAGTCATTTAATGGGATTATTTTCCCTCAATGGACTCTGCTTCCACACACACACACACACACACACACACACATAGACAAACCCTGGAGCAGATGGCTGAGGTAGTAAACAGTGACTGATGTTCACTGTGGTGAAAGCCTTATATAGAGCAGGATCTGTTCATTCATATTGACAGGCCCGGCAGCAGGTTTACTAAAACTGACCTTTAGTGGGTCTGGAGATCAAAGTTTGAACAAATAGCACAGCTTGAGCCGAGGCGTCTGTTTCCCCTCATCACAGTGGCAACCCACTAAATTGATTTCAACTAAATATAAAAGAGATTAGCATGAAACTCTATTTTGATACTGCAGTGACTTTTTTTTTAAAGAAATAAGTTTAAAGAAATATTTTTAGCAAAGCACAACTATGAATGAAATGTCTAAATGAAATTGTCTGGAAGTAAGGGTAACCAAATTTTGTCTCACTGTTAAACATCAAGGCATTTAAACTAGCAAACTCTGGAATAAAGCACTAAAAGGATTTAGAACAGACTCTTCCAATTTTGTTTTTATTTACATAATGATTTTTTTTAATGCTTTGAAAAGAAGCACTAGCATATATATGTATCAATGAAATCTTTATGTATGTGTGAGATACATAGTGGAATACTTTGTTTTGAAAAGTAGGCTGGTTAGCTTGTCAGAGCCGAAGTTCCAAGAATCCTGAATGGAACCGTTTCAAGCACTGGAGCTAAACTGTGGAAAAACACCCAGATATGAGAAAACAAGTAGCACCAAAACTCCAAAAGTTACCTTCATTCACTGCAGCTCTGGAAACATAAAGAAATAATGCAAACAAACATCACAGTGTCCTTTAGTTATAAATATACTGATAAATTTGAAAAAATTGTAAAAATGAACCATTTAAGTGTTGTCCATGATTTGTCAACTCCGTTGCTATAGTGACAGTCAACATGGCGATGGGAAGGGTGATAGTCACTCGCACTATTTCCTCTCAGGAAGGGTGGACACTTTGGACAGACAATATCCCTGTGTGTCTGTGTGTGTGTGAGAGTCATGGAATTCTAGGAATTGGCACACAGATCCTATCGAGAGAAACACACATAAGCGCACACGCATTATATTCTGTAATCACATGTGTGTTGTGACATCTTTTAAAAGGGCACACTCGCACACACACACACACACACACACACACACACACACACACACACACACACACACACACACACATAACTCAACAGAGAAATAAATTTTAGAGAGAATTTAATAGTGGTTCAGTAGAAGGGAAAATAGAAAAAAAGAAACTTAAACAATCACTGAAAGAATAATTCTTCCCCCAGAAATGTTCAGTGCACACAGTTTTCTTGTGCGCACACACACACAGACACACACACAGACACACACATAATTTGATGTTTTGACCTCATTAGACTCAGATCAATCCATTGCTCGTGTCAGTGTTTCTCGGTCAATAAATCAATGTGATTGATTGCTTTTTTATTCTAGCTTTAATTGTTTAACTGTAATTTGTTCTGTGTTGAATGACCTTAATGTGATGAACCAGTCTACTGTAAATCCACACACACTTTTTTAAGCCTCGTCTGTAGTGCACTAAATCTCCTCTAATCTTCATCTTAATCTATATATGGGGAGCTATTTATAGTTTGGGATTTGCTGTGTTTTATGTGTGCTTGTGTGATGTATATTTTCTGGTGATGTGTTCTTATATGTTCGGATTGCACTGCCATCCATGTACATTTAAATACCCTTAATACCATAGCTCACAGACATAAGAGAGAAAAACTGGGTCAAAGAGGTCATTTTGTCAGGGGTGAAGACCTCTTCTTGTAAGTCATTATATGTTAAGATATATGTCAGATGAAAAGGATTATGTGTATGTCCGTTTGTTGCATTTTTTCATCTAGAGTGGTGAAGTATAGAAGGGCTTGTAAATTTGCTGCTGGATGGATCCCTCTTCTGTCAGCTTCCCCATCTGTCCGCTCTGTGGTGACATAACAGACCAAAAAAATCAGGTCTTACAGTGTGACTGTGAGACCAAAAAACACAACTGACACCCACAAAAAAGTCTGTATTCATAACATATGATGGGATCAAAGTTACATCACAGATGAATGAGAAGGCTGACTCTGATGTTTAATTGAGTGGCACCTAACAGAATCAATGAGTCTTTGTTAAGATATTGATCTGAACTAAGAGTGCCCCTGGAATGAAGTGCTGAGGTCAATTTGATTGGAGCAAGAGTGGCCTATTAGTCAATCAATGTCACTGTGCATCCACACATGTGCACACAAATACACCCCGCAAACACACATTCATTAGTGCTTTTGCCTCATTCTTCTCCAGTTGCAGATTCTCTGATGTCACAGCTCAATTTTAGTTGTTTTTAATTGTAATATTTGTCCTTTTTTCCTCCTTTTTCTCTCCTCTCCAGGCTAAAACTCTTCGTAAGTTGATTCAGCAGACGTTTAAGCAGGTAGCCAATCTCAACGACGAACAGTGCATCCTGAAGTTCTTGGAAATACTTGCACCAATCCACCGCTATGACAAGGAGTGCTTTAAATGCGCCCTGGGAGTAGGTTTCTCTCATTCTCGCCTCCACTCTACTCTGTCCTGGTGTACTGTGAAAGCCACTGTTAGTTGTGTTAGGTTGACCCCTTTTGGTGGCATAAGGTCTTGCATGTTTACAAGATTCCTTCCAGTTTTGCCCTTTTTGCTCTTACTCTTGTCCTTGCTTTAACTAGTTCTGTCCTCTTTGTTCTAACAGTCTAGCTGGGTGATCCAGGTGGAGTTAGCCATCGGGCCGGAGGAAGGGATCAGCTACCTCACTGACAAAGGATCCACGGTGAGCTCATACCTAGACTGCATTATACTCAACAGCCACTTTTTGAGTTGGTTATGAAAAGCCTCTATTTTTAATGTCCTTCATTCAAAACTTATTTTTTGAAACCAAGTGCGTGCCAGGTCATTGCTTTTTGAGAAAAACATGAGAATACAGACATAATTAGCATAATTAACAGGATTTATTCTTCAATCTTTCTGTTTTTCTCTTTTTGTCCCCAGCCCACCCATCTAGCCAACTTTAACCAAGTGCAGTCCATCCAGTACTCAGCCATGGAAGAGAAGGACAGGAAGGGGATGCTACAGCTTAATGTAGCTGGAGCTGCCGAGGTACTGAGACCTTGTCTGCTTGACTGTCTCCTTGACTGTCTCTGAGAAGTTTCTTCCATTGACAACACATGAAGTGACAAATCTACTAATGGTGACCTCTGTTTAACTACTTTGCTGTCAAAGTTTGCTAAAAAAAGAAGACAGGAGAATGCAAGGTGCATTAAGTTTTCTCACTGTCTGAGGGACATATATTAGTGTGTATTAAGTCATGAGGACCACTTTTGCCTCTAATGGTTGATTAAAAACTACATAAAAGCTGTTCCCACCATGGTTCATAGCTTGGTTTCTTGGCCCTGTGTGTGTGTGTGTGTGTAAGACCAAGGTGAATAAAATGATTAATTAATAAAGGTTTACCATAGATTTCAAATAACGGTCCTACTCACAGAATTGATTTCATAACATCCTCTGCTGTTAAAGTGAAGTTGTTTTATGTAGGGAAGTTTCGCTGAAGCAGCATAAGGAGCAGCTGGAAACCCCCACTTTGGGGTTATTTGTAATTGTGTGTGTGTGTGTTCGTTTTATAAATAATGAAAACTGGTCTCCCTGGTCTGCCTCTGTTGTGTG
>JAPZDV010000008.1:8431931-8467032 GCA_029814665.1 Acanthurus lineatus
TCGGGCCGGAGGAAGGGATCAGCTACCTCACTGACAAAGGATCCACGGTGAGCTCATACCTAGACTGCATTATACTCCACTGAATGGCCTCTACTTGTAATGTCCTTCATTCAAAACTTATTTAAACCAAGTGCATGCCAAGTCATTGCTTTTTGAGAAAAAAATGAGAATACAGACAGAATTAGCATAATTAACAGGATTTATTCTTCAATCTTTCTGTGTTTCTCTTTTTGTCCCCAGCCCACCCATCTAGCCAACTTTAACCAAGTGCAGTCCATCCAGTACTCAGCCATGGAGGAGAAGGACAGGAAGGGGATGCTACAGCTTAATGTAGCTGGAGCTGCCGAGGTACTAAGACCTTGTCTGCCTGACTGTCTCCTTGACTTTCTTTGAGAAGTGGCTTCCATTGACAACACTTAAAGTGACAAATCTACTAATGGTGACCTCTGTTTAAATACTTTGCTGTCAAAGTTTGCTAAACAAAAAAGACAGGAGAATGCAAGGTGCATCAAGTTTACTCACTCTCTGAAGGGACTTATATTGGTGTTTATTAAGTCATGAGGACCACTTTTGCCTCTAATGGATGATTAAAAACTACATAAAAGCTGTGCCCATCATGGTTCATAACTTGGTTACTTGGCCCTGTGTGTGTGAAAGACCAAGGGGAATAAAAATGATTAATTACTGAAGGTTTACCATATATTTCACATAACGGTCCTACTCACAGAACTGATTTCATAACATCCTCTGCTGTTTAAGTGAAGTTGTTTTATGTAGGGAAGTTTCACTGACATAAGGAGCAGCCGGAAACCCCCACTTTGGGGTTATTTGTAAGTGTGTATGTGTTTGTTTTGTAAATAATGTAACGGGTCTCCCTGGTCTGCCTCTGTTGTGTGTGTGTGTGTGTGTGTGTGTGTGTGCATTGTTGTGCGTGTGTGTGTATGCAGCCCCTCACAGTTACAACAGCGTCACTGACCATGGCAGAGAACTTGGCGGACTTGATTGATGGTTACTGTCGGCTCGTGTCCATGGAAACTCATTCTTTCATCGTCAGAGTTCAGAAAGGTATGAAACTGAAGATCCCTCCGTTCATGTCCTGCTTATTTAGGATTATGCAAAAATAATAAAGTACACTTTTAAGTTCAAAAATATACTTTTGAAACAAATCCTCAAAAAAATCATGACATCTAAATTTCAATAAAAATTCAATCAAATGCACTGGACATCCTGGAGAATTGTGTTTATTCATCATCACCAATATACCGAAATTATATACAGATGTACAATATATATTAAGAAAAACTCTATGTAGAAAAATCAGGACTAAGAAGTCCTTTTCACTGCGTAAAAAAACGTCCTGCCTTTTATCTATAATAAGAAATAAAACATAAAATCCTCTATGTAGTCTAACATTAGTCTTATATTGTATTCACATTACTTATTGTGATCCTGATGATGTGTGTTTTTGTCCTCTAGAGGGAGAAAGAGCACTGCCTTCCATTCCAAAGTAAGTGGAGATCTAATTCTTCATGTTGTTATAGTAAAATGATCATTACAGAAGTCTGTAAACTGGTTTATATCACAGCTTGTCAAACAAAACACTTGTAGAAGTCAGTTTCAAGCTTAATTTTGGGTCAAGGTGACACGTTGTTATGTTGTTATGTTACATGTTTTGTTTCTTTCATTTTTACTCTCTCTGGGAACATGTAAATAAGGATAGCAGTAAAACATTTGGTAGATTGACAGAAAGATAATTTGTTAACACTTGTGATAATAATTAATTGTAAACATTTTTAAGGACCAACAATGTTTCCTGCTTCTGGCATTTACAGCTTTTGTCTGTTTTATATTATTATAAACAGAATAATTTTTTAAATAATTAAAACATAAAAAAATCAGAAAACAGTAAACAAGTCATATTTAGACTAAACAATTGAGCGGTTTGTTGTATTAATTAAAAGCTGATTAATGAGAGAAATAAGAAGAATTGTCTGTTGCAGCCCTAGAAAAAAAAGCAAAACTAAACTGGGTCAGCCTAATATAATAATAATATGTGTTTTTCTCCAAAATGAGACTTAAATCAGATTTTTGGCTCAGAAGTTCAGACCCTTAAAAAAGACTTCCAGAGAAAATATTGTGGCTTTTTTGCAACGTGGAATTTACTTTGGTTTTTAATATGCCTGGATATTGTGTGTTTGAATTTCACAGTTGTCAGTTGATCAAAAGTCAGCACAACTTCTTGTGAACTGCTGGTCATTTCGACTCAAATCTCTCTTTTTTCTCCTCTCTCTCTCTCTCTCTCTCTCTCTCTCTGTGTCTCTGGTCAAATAAGGAGATAAGTTTAGGAGCCAAATATTTTCCACTTAGGGTTTTTAAACACTTGGGTAGTCTCCTCCTCTTTCTCTCGGCCGCTCGCTCTGAGTTTCTTTTTGCTCCTTCCTTCTCTCTTTCTCTCTGCCTGATGTGGTCTGTGATGTAAAGATCATAGTAAAGCTCAGATGACACAGACAGAGAGACCACGGAAAAGGCAGAGAGGTAACTGAAACAGTGAGGGTTAGTTTAAATGAGCAGTTTTAACGGCCTTCTCTTTCAATTAGGTTTGGCTCTAAAAATGACTCATATGTGTGATAAAGAGGCTTCGATTTAACTGGAAATGTTTGTTTTTGTTATTTCAGAGTGTAAACAGCTTTGACTGTTGTGTCACTGCTGTCTAATTTGTTAATTTCTTTCCTCTTCTACTCTAGAGTTTCCAATAATGAGAAAAAGCTAGATGCAGTCAGGAGTGGAGTAAGAGCTATCTCTGTGTCAGGTAAGATAGAATTCATGCACACGGACACACTGTCTCACACACACACACACACACACACACTGTCTCACACACACACACACACACACACACACACACACCTTTAGAGATCTACTGGTTGAGGCACAAGACAAAGTTTGATAGCTTTCTTGGCTCCAACTACTGTCTTTCTTTCTGTCTTCCATTTCCTCCACCATCTGTTTTTTCTCTCTCTCATTGTTTTCCTCTCTGTTGGGACGGCCTCTCCCTCTTTCTCATCCCGTCCTCTCTGTTCCTGCTCTCTTTTGTTTACTTCCTCCTCTCTCTCATCTCCTCTCTGTACTCACATTCATTCACTCTCATTTATCGATTTTTTTTCCCCCTCACACTCTTGTCTTCTTTCCTGCCTGATTGGCTGCAGAACTAGTGACATCGACACCTCCTAAGCCAACCAAGGCGCGGCGTTTCCTCCTCCCCTTTGTCTTCTGTTCAGATTCGCCGCCCAATGGTATCCTTGGTTCTCATTTGACAGTTAGGGGAAGAGCATATCCACTTGATTGTGATGTGGCGGCATAAAATGCCTGATTTAATGATTATGCTGATTGAGTAATGTAACTTTGAAGTAAAGGACAAACAAACTGTGTAAAGAAAAACTTAAAAATTGCCCAACAAATGCATTTTAAAGTGTAGACCTTGTTTCAAAAGTATTACTTTATCAGTCTTGATTGATTTTAAGCACTAACTTTACTCTGAAAAAGGCAAAAATTATGTACTCTCATTATAAAAAAAACCATTAATGTTGTTTTGTCAGCTTTTTTTAAAAATATTTAATATGTATGATGATGTTCTGTGGATTAACCACTTTTATCTGCTGCATCACAATCAGTTTTATTTGTAAAGATACGCTCATCTTCTCAACTGTCTTTGTCTCCACTGCTTGGTTGCTTTGACTAATTCAGTCTTATGCACACACATAGACACACGCACACACGCACACACTCGTATGCTTTTACCACAATAACTGCTTGTGTGTTGCTGCTTATAACCAAGCCAATGCTCTTAAAATAAGACTGGAAAACAACTGGAAAAGACTCTGCCTTGTGCAATACTTTTTAACTAAGAGGTCACTCTCTGAAACATGATCTAATGTGTGTTTTTGTTGCTATAATTTACCAATTTTTTACATTTTACTTCCTATTAAACAGAACGTGACTGGAAATGGTTGGTACTAGCATGCAGAGTAAAATGCTTCCCTCGGATCTCAGTTCTGCACAGGCCTTTGTGTTGAGTTCACTGTTTGGTTAATTTAAATCATTATTTTCAGTGTTTAATTCAAAGAGTTTTAGAGCTTCCATTTTAAAAGCAGAGTCCAGCCACCAAGTTTCTGCTCTGGTAAAGTGTCCTCAAACAGCAGATCACTACCAGCTCAGGGAAACAAGCACATTCTTCTGCCACAAGTCTCTTCATTTTCTGTACATGATAAATGTCCTTTAACACAATAAATGTCCTTGTGTCTCCATCTCTGACTCTGGCAGCTTTGTCTTTAGCAAGCAGGACTGCTCAGAGAAAGTGATGGTTCTGGACAGCAGCTGGTTTATTTTGAACCTTCATCCAACTTTATCTGCTGGAGGTTCTAAACATGACATGCAGGCAGGGTTTATATGCTACTTTTAGATTGCAGATTTCACTGTGAAGCACCCTGCTGTAAGTCAACTAACATACATCAGCTCTTAAAATCACAAATGTTTACAGCTTGGGACAGATATTATACTTCAGTGAAAACCATGCTCCAGATTTTTGCATTAATATTTTCCCCCTACACGTGTCTGCACAGCATTAATGAAAGATGTTAACTCAGCTTTTTCACTGGAGATGTTTTGGATGTTAACTAACTGCTAACTGAGCGTTTGGCTTTGCAAATCCTGCAATATTTCCCATGTTGTTTCAAGGCTTTTCATGCTCTAACCGCTTTCCTCTCTCTCCCTCTTTTCTCCACTCTGCCTCCTGCCTTCTCTCTCTCTCCGCTCTCCTCCACCTCCTCCTCCTCTGCTGTCCTGTTTCCTGCATGCTCTCCCGGACCCTGCAGAAGATCTTAGCGGGGATGGTAAAGTTTTGCTGTTGTTTATTAGTCTCTTTGTTGTTCTCTCTTTGTAGTCCTGACTCCAACAACACACTGCAACCTACTGTGAAAGGGTAGCATGTGTGTGTTGGTGTGTGAGTTTACGTTTATGCATGAATTCCTACATCTTTATCAATGTGTGTATGTGCTGTGTTTACGTGTGGAGTGATGGGTCTTATGTAGAATCAATGGTTCTTTAGTTGAAAGATTTTCATGTTTCAGTAATTGAAAACATGAAAAATCCTTAGCAGCTTGATTTGTTTATAATTTTAATCTTGTTTTCAGCTTTATGATGTATGTGTCTGTCTATTTTTTTATTATTTTTAAGTGGATCACCACTAAATTTTAAATATGTCTGCCTTCAACCGCAAGAATGACATAAAAAGGCAGAATTTTGAAATTAAGTGGTATTTCTCTTTAAGGGAACTTATCCAAACCATTCTGTGTCTCTCCACACACATATACACACACACGGACACACGCACACAGGCTTCACATAAACACACACAGGATTCACACAAACACACATGCACACGAAATCATGCACACGTGTACTCACATACATTCATGCACACACAAACAGAGTGGAGCAGGGAGAGGTTTGCTGGATTCAAGAGCGGGTGCATTCCTGGCTATAATGGGCTAACTAAATCACACACACACACACACACACACACACATCGTTGACTGAGAGCAGAAAGAGGCAGAGTTAGACAAGTCAAACTTAGAAACGGTTGATCCTTTAGAACAAACCACATGGGAGCAAATATGCAGTAACAGAAACAATGAAGTTAACAGAACAAACTAACAAAATTGCGCTAAAAAATCTCAATATTTTGTGTATACAGAAGCCTTTTAGAAGACTTCAGATTTAAAGTCAACAAACAAATCAGAAAAAGTTTAACAAGCATTTCACTGTTGCACAAATGGGTAGACTGAAGAGTCTGTTTGGACAACAACAACTAAAAAAACAGAGTTTGTTCCAGTGTATGATGTTATGTTATGCTGAAAAGTAATGGTAGAACTTAGATTACAGGTAATAACCTCAAAGACTGCAGTGTTTCATTCATTTTAATCTTAAATGAAGGGTTAGATGAAACGATTGATCCCACTGTGTGGCACAAAGCTAGCTTCCCCCTTGTTCTAAGTCTTTGTGCTAAGCAAAGTTAAATCTCGCCTCCTTGACCATAAACATTTGAGAGTGACATCAGTCATTTTATTTAACCCTTGGTAAGAAAGCAAATATATCACATTTCTTAAAAAAAATTCATTAAGCATGAAACACTTCACCTTAACCATCATCAAGCATTATTATTATTGTTCTTGTATAAACCTCCCTTACATTAACAACTAAATAGCTAGCCAGTACAATTTTCTCCAGCTTTTTCTACATGGTTGATTTTCTTGATGGCTGAGCTTTTCGTGAGAAAAATCAGCCTCAGGCTTTCGTAAGGATTTCTGATAAATTTAGGGACACGTTCCCACAGAGCCTGATAAATCCTGAGCAGAGCTGTGAGGGTAGCGTTCAGAACAGCAGATGTTTGACTCTTGTTTCCAACAGCTGAGGCTGCACACTGATTTTATTTTAAACACCACCATCTGGTTAGGATACTCTCAGTCCATCTTTCTTTTTTTATTTTTTTTTTCCTGCTGGCTCTCTCCTCACCCCCCCTCCTCCTCTCTGACTATCTGTCTGACTCTGCACAGATATGATCTAAACGTTACCATCTGCTTACATGACAGCTAGCACCCACTGTTTCGCCGTCTTCTTTTTCTGTGGTCATGTTCTACAATCCCACTTTATCTCCTTCTTGTATCATTTTGATTGGTTTCGCTTTCCTCCGCTAACATTTATTTCTACTGGTCTTTTTTTTTCAACTCATTTCTCTCTGTCTTTGCCTCCTGTCTTTTCCTTTCCCTCCTCTCCTCCACCACCACAGTTACTCCCTGCAGGCAGCTGCTCTCACAAAGACAGATATGCACAACACATGCTCAGCTGACACTCTCTGCCAAGTGTGTGTGTGCATGTGTGTGTGTGTGCACTGAGAGAGAGAGAGAGAGAGAGAGAGAGAGAGAGAGAGAGAGAGGAGCTACGTGGGTGTTGCTTTGCGCCGGAGTTGTCGAAACTCTGACTTAGCTTCATGCTTTATATCTTGGTGTTTCGGTGCAGTTTTGTTTTTTTTTTATCTGCACACGTGTTTTGTTCTTATCTCTTGCCGTAGTGGACGATCGGTAAACTGAATATGTGCATGATTATTCCCAGTGTTTATGTGTGTGTACTTGTGTAATTTAAGACTTTTGTGCCTGTTTGTTTTTATTTCAATCTGTCTCTGTATCTTCACCATTTGTTTGTATCCATCTAACAGAGACTGATGACTATGCCGAGATAGTTGATGAAGAGGACACATACACCATGCCCTCCAGTGAGTAATCATTCTTCTCTTTTGTTTGTAACATCAGCAAACTAAAGACACTTGTTCACAAGAAATGAGCTTCTGTTGCACCGCAGCGTTATAATGAGTCCTTCACTGTTATTCTTCTGTCACATTTTTACATTTTCAAACAAACATTTGGTTCAGCTGTCTAGCAGCCGAGCGTGCTGTGAATCTTTTCCATGAAAAACACTCACACAGGAAACATCAGAGAATTTGCGCTAAACTAAATTTTGTTAGGTAGCGGCTAATTAAATTCAGGCCGGTTTAACCGTCTTATATAAACAGTTGGAGGTCAGAGAGGCTGCAGCTCATACTGTGTGACTCCGCTTGGTTGGACTCACATTACATCTGTCAAATTCATTCATATGTCAGTAAAAACCCCTCACAGTGTGCTGGTATGTTTGGCTATAGCACTGCGAGTAATGGTGGCTTCAGCCCTCTGCTCCAGTACTTTTGATGTGGCTGTTTGGACCAGGACAAAGTGCGCATGTATTTGATTGTGTGGCCAACTTTGAAAAACGGACTGTGTTCTCCTTTTTCCTCCCACAGTCTTTTTCTGTCTCTAACTCCGTCTGGCTTTATTTGTTTGTCTCTTTCACTTTGCTTTTTTGGTCTGCTTCTTTCTGCGACTTCCTCTAAACTCAGACACTTTTTTTTTTCAGCTCTGTGTGAGTTTGTATGTGTGTTCATGTCATAACTGTGTGCTGTGTGTATATTTATATAAAGCTGTAGTGTGTAATAGTCATGACCATATAGCAGACCTGCTATTCAGACCTACCAGTCTGCGGCAGTAGCAGCACTTATTCATTCATTGTCCTCATTTATTAACTTAACACATCAGATAAAGAGTGAAACGCGTCTGTATATGTGTGTGTATGTGTGTTATCTGAGCTATATTCAATCTTAAAGCAGCTGTCTGGCTCTCTTCCTCTCTTCATCTCACTCTCTTCCTCTTTCTCCCATCGCCAACACAGTCAGCTATGGAGTAGTTGAAGGTAAAACCCCCAGTCTCTCTCCTTTCCTCTGTCCCACCAATAGATTGTACTTTTTTGCTGTTATTTTTCTTTGCTGGGCACTTGAAGAGGCTGAGGGAAAGATTTTCATCCCTCATCCCTTCAACCTTACAATACCCATTGATTTCTAATAGTAACAGCACCAATAATGAGGCTTTTTTTTTTAGTAGTGAGGCGTCAGTTTTCTTGCTTTTAGTATCTGGCAAAGAAAAATACAAAGACCCAAGGTCCCTATTATCCAGATTTTTGTTGACTTGTGGTAGTTGTTTTTTTGTAGAGTGCAGTTCATTCGGGTCTGGTGTTGGAAATGAAAAAGAGGGCCAATCCATAAACAATGCAAGATGTTTCTTGACTAATAGTTGAATAACAATCCTCTGGAGATGATCAACCTCACGCTTTTTCCATTGTTTATTGGCTTGGTTCTCATTTCACCATCATGTCAGTTTTAAAATTTGCATATATATTTATGTAATTGTGACTTGTCATCACGATTGTATGTGTTTTCTTTTAATAGAATGTGTTTTGTTAAGCTGCTGGCAAATCGAACTTTGTTAAGCCCAACAGATTATTACATTTTTATAGGATAAACTCCTGATGGTCAGTGTCCTGCATAACCCTTTTAAACTCACTATTTGGTCCATTTTCACTGCACTTTGTTGGCAGCTGACATTAAAGAACCTCTGTAGAAATGTAATTTGACCTTTTCCACAAGGCAGAAATAATGATAACGCATAAATGTCAGAGTTAAAATGTCAAAGCATGTGGATTTCAGCTGCAAAAATTTTAAAAAAACAAGAGCTTTCATACAAATTCTTTTGGACATAGGCAATGAATATAAAAAGGTTACAGCAGACACTGCAAGTTCACTTCAATCCAGTGCTTCAGTTTAGTTGTGTTTTGAATATCAACCAAAAATGTCGAGGCCCAGGTGTTCCTCTCTGCTCTGTGAAGTGTTTTAGAAATAGTGTCTGGATGTTTACATGCACAGAGGACTCCACGTTTTTATCTCAGTTAATGATCTTATTCTGAACAGCTTGTTTACGTGTTTCCCTGCAGCCTCCTTGTCAAAGTGTCAGCATACAGGAATAAACAGAAATGATAATGGGGTCCTGGTGTGCATGTAAAAACTGTTTTTTTAATAAGTTTTGCTTGTTAAATGGGTTGACTGTGTGTTGGTGTATTTGTTTTTCTGTGTAGCAGTGTGCATGTCAAAGTCAAGGTTTGTCTCATCAGATGTGTTAAGGGAAGAGAATGTAATCTGAGTGTAAAAAGCTGGGATAAAATTCTTTTTTTGTATGTTGTTGATGGTTTGTTTTAGTCATATATGTTTGCCAGTGGGTGGGGTTTACCAAAAAGGACAATAATTTAATCACTAAAAAAATGAGTAATCACTATAAAGTACTTTTCAAGTATATTTTACGGATATCTCTGTGACAAAAACAATATCCTGATGCAATCAAAGCTGTCATGTCCTGGTAAACCTCAACCATGTTGGGGGAGAGAAGCATGTCCAATGTGATGGGTTGTAATGGGTCTTTTTTTTAGTGTTTTGAGTGTATGAAAAACAGCAGATAAACATACCGGCCTCACTCTCTCCACTTCTTTTCTCTTTTCTTTTTTCTTCTTCTTAGCGCGGGATTATGAGATCCAGAGGGACAGGATAGAGTTGGGTCGCTGCATTGGAGAGGGTCAATTTGGAGATGTACACCAAGGAGTCTATAACAGTCCGGTATGTGGAAATAAACACACTCAAGTGTAAACATATGCAGGAAAAATAAAAATGACAAGAAAACATAGCTTAGTGGGATTAAAAACAGCCTTGTGCTTTAAGTCACAGAAAAATAAAGTCACTTTGATAATAACAATACATATTAACTTCAACTTTGCACTGTTTTTGCATGATTTTTATATTGTAGTATACTACAGTTACCAAATTAAAATAAAGATTCCTTCTTTAATGATACTGATTCAGCCAGCACTGCACTGTATTGCCCTTGATCTGCTAACTTGAGTTGCTCTGCTGTGGCTCTGCAGGACAAACCAGCTCTTCATGTCGCCATTAAGACCTGTAAGAACTGCACATCAGACAGCGTCAGAGAAAAGTTCTTACAAGAAGCATGTAAGAACTCCTTGTTTTTTTTCTGTGTGTATGTGCATGAGTATAAACCTGAGGCATTAGTAAAAGATGACTCACTTCATACATGCTGAGTCTGTTGACGTGTGCATGTTTGTTCCCTCTGCAGTGACGATGCGTCAGTTTGACCATCCGCACATCGTCAAGCTGATCGGAGTCATCACAGAAAACCCTGTATGGATCATCATGGAGCTCTGTACTTTTGGAGAGGTACGAATGAGGCTATGAGGCCTGTTTTCAGTGTGTGCGGTTACATGGTTTAACCCTGTGTGTGCTATGTTCAAGAAAAAACAACAACATAAAACTATTTCTCTAATTTTAACCAATCCCTGTTCTTCTGCCCGTCTCTGTCGGTCTACAGCTGCGTTCCTTCCTTCAGGTGAGGAAGTACAGTTTGGATTTGGCCACTCTCATACTGTTCGCCTATCAGCTCAGCACAGCGCTGGCATATCTGGAGAGCAAACGCTTTGTACACAGGTACATACACATGCATGCACACACACACACACACACACACAAACAGACAAAAGATCAGATTGACTGACAAAAGAAAAATTGTGTGTATATGATTGCATGCACTGGATTCATGTAACATCCTTAAAATGCCAGATGTATAGAAGTTTATAGTTTATTAGAGTGGTTCTAGAGAGTTTTGACTTCTAGTGTAATCTTGAAATAGGATAATGTCATGGTTTTTATGAAGCCATGCACAGTGTCCTCATTTCTTCAGTCATCCTCAAGAATCATCATCATTTGGTATCATCGTTGGCAGTGAAATATTGCTTTATGTAATAATTCACTAAACGAAAAGGGATTTTTTTTAGGAGTAAGAATGCATGTTATATTATACGATGTTTATGAATCCAAACAAAGAAATAAAGAAATAGAAAGAACACAAAGTGAACTCTGTAGTAAAGAGAGTGGTTTTCAAACACTATCAGGGTGTAACACAAAACATTTCTCATGTTTTTGGATAATTTTTTTTTAAATAAAAATTGACAAACAAAACCTATGTATAATTTATGTTGATTACAGCAAATATTGTGTTACAGGGACATTGCAGCTCGCAATGTGTTGGTCTCTTCAGTCGACTGTGTGATGCTGGGAGACTTCGGTCTGTCACGATACATGGAGGACAGCTCCTACTACAAAGGTAATGATGCACAAACAGCCTTGCATAAACAGCATTATGTTAGGAAACAGATCTTGTATTAATTTGTATTTTAAATGCATGTAAGACAGTGTTTAATCAACCTTAAACCAGTTTGCTGTCTCAGTAACACTTCTAGTTTGGTATGTGTGACTGTCTTTACTGGTTGCAGGTACTTTACCACCATCAAAAGGTTAAATTGGGGTACTGCAGTTTATCTGGACTTGAATCCCCTATAACACATGTTTAAATGTTATGAGGGCTGTTTTTTCTAGCATACAACCTTCTTAATGTTTGCAAAATTCACCGGCACCGGAAAAATTTAATGCAGTTGTAAGAATCTTTCTGTACTTAATTTGTATTTGTAATGTATGATTGTCTTTGTCTCAGCTTCTAAGGGTAAACTGCCTATCAAATGGATGGCTCCTGAGTCAATAAACTTCAGAAGATTCACTTCTGCCAGTGATGTCTGGATGTTTGGTAAGTTTGTGGAAAAATGTAAGTTCAATGAGAAACAGTCCTTTACTGCACAATTTCCTCCAGGTCTGCTTGGGTTTTACATCAAGGGTGTCTGTTTGTCAATCATTTCCTGTCCTAAAGAATGACGTCCAGTTCTTCCTCTGTCTCCCTTCAGGTGTGTGTATGTGGGAAATCTTGATGTACGGCATCAAGCCTTTCCAGGGGGTGAAGAACAATGATGTGATTGGCAGGATAGAGAATGGCGAGCGCCTGGCTATGCCTCCTCAGTGTCCGCCCACCCTCTACAGTTTGATGACCAAGTGTTGGTCTTATGATCCCAGCAAGCGGCCGCGATTCACTGAGCTCAAAACACAACTCAGGTGATCAAATGTTTTTGTCTGTTTGTTCTTTTTTTTGTTAAATCACCAGGATTTATAATAACACTTTCATGTCTCATAGTCGAGGTTGTTTTTTGTCATAATACTTGCACTTTTTAAATGTGGATTTACTTTTGGTAAATCATTCGTTCAAGTCCTATACTGAGTGGTTAAACTGACTGTAACAGTGAAATCCTGCTTATACGTTAATGTGTGAGTAATAATAGTGTAATGATAGAATTTATAATAATGCAAAAGTAACAGGGCATTATTATTTACACTTTTTACTTTAGTAAAAGATCTCAAAACTTTCTCCACCACTGCGCTATTAAGATGAAGAAGTCAACTATTTATTAAATTGAGACATTTCTGTATAACTTTTTTTAGCACCATACTGGAGGAAGAGAAGCTACAACAAGAGGAGAGACTTCGAATGGAGATGAGAAGACAAGTCACTGTGTCCTGGGACTCTGGAGGGTCTGATGAAGCTCCGCCCAAAGTAGGATTTCACTCTCATTCACTCACTTCTGTCTTGTTATTCTTTATGTTTAAGTAGATGTTTTTGTTTTTGCTGACAAAAAGATACTTATTGTTATCTTTCTGCCTGTAGCCTAGCAGACCAGGTTACCCCAGTCCTCGCTCCAGTGAAGGCGTCTTCCCCAGCTCCCAACTCAACCACTTCCCGGTATAGCACACACACATGCACACACACAAAGGCATATGCACAGCTCCCATTGTGCAGAAACTGTGCTCCTCTGTTCCTTCTCATCCACCATGGCTGCAGAAATGTTTTAGGTGGCAACAGCAACTATTTGCAGGAGTACAGAGAGAAAGACTTTTGGATTCAGGCCTTTATGGAGTCTAAGAGGAATCTTTAGAATCAAACACACTGTAACTTATTAAAAAGTGTCAACAATGCCACTAATACTGACAGATTTTTTTGCAATAAATTGTGTGTTCACAACCAGAAACACTTTTTTTCGTAGTGATTTAGTTATTTGCCCTCTGGCTGTTTAGGACAAATTCTGTCTGAAGC
Organism: Acanthurus lineatus; assembly: GCA_029814665.1. Classification (NCBI taxonomy): domain Eukaryota; kingdom Metazoa; phylum Chordata; class Actinopteri; order Acanthuriformes; family Acanthuridae; genus Acanthurus; species Acanthurus lineatus. Next base: position 8,445,440 of record JAPZDV010000008.1, read on the forward strand.
ACCTCTCATTTCTCAGATCTCATGCAGGGTAGTTCTGTGCTAATTACCTCTAAGCTAAAACTGTCTACTCAACTGTTATTGTGCAGCAATCTCTGTTTTATATAAAATTCCTAGGGAGTTTTGCAAATATGCTAATAGGAAATTTTCAAAAGTTTTTGGGTTGTTGTTAAATATTAGAAAAACATGAATTTATCTCAATATTTTTTTGACTACCATCTCCACTTTGATGTCATATTTAATGCAAAGATCATCAGTTTAGGCTGGGCTGTAAGGAAGTCAAAACAAAACATAACTTTATGTTGATAAAACTCCTTAAATTTGCAAAGAACTTAATATTTTAAACATTATCAGAGTGATTTCAGTAAAATTGAGGTTGATCAGTAAAGATCAACTCAGTAAACTCCATGTTAAATCTTAGAAGACAAACTGAGTTATGGGACAGCAGACGTGTGCTGCATGTGTCACAGTCAGAGAGAGAAATGAGAAGGCAGAGAAAAAGAGAGGGACTTTCAGTGCAGTTATTCCTCTGCTCATAAACCGAGCAGACAGCAGGCATTTCCTGTAGTGCTAAAAGCCACACACACACACACACACACACACGCACACACTCACACACGCACACACACAAATCAAAGCCACTCTCCAGCTCTTATGGCAATAAGCTGCTTTCTCTCCCAACCTTTTAAGGAGTGTGTAATGTTGACAGCTATTTAAGTCCAGCTCGATCATATCAAAAGTAAAAATAACATCTATATATTTTGGTGGCATTTATTACACACCAGACTGAGAGCAGCTTAAGTGCATCGCAAGAACTCCCGTGATACTATGAGGCCTCGAGCTAAATGAGGTCTTATTTGTTTATTCACTCTGATTTTACTACGATTCATTGACCTTTTCTATAGGTTTGTTTAATATTTGGGTCATTTTACATGACAAAAATTCATGATCTGTCTGTTGTGATCCATACAGGGGCAAAAAAATTCAGTTCACACTTTTATAATCTTTCTGCAAAATGTTTTTGTGCATTTGAAAAATGTTTCTAAGTCTTTAGTTTTATTGTTTTCTGTTGAATTTTCCCTTTTGTTTTCTCCAAATCCTTGTTTTTTTACATCACAACATCTCTTTTTGAGCTGAAAAAAATACTAAGAAACGCATAGAAAGGCTTTTTTTTCTTTTTTTACCATACAAAAGTGAGGTATGGGAGACTTACCTCTATCCGTTTTTGTAAGAAGTATTTAGGTCTTGTGTCATTAAAAGAGGTTACAAAAATATATCTTTTATGGCTGTTAGCCATCTCTTATCTTCTCTCTGTTTCTGTCTGTCCCTCTCTTTCTCCACCTCCAGCCATCAGCACATGGTGGTGTAGGAGGAGTAGGAGGCAGCTTCCCTCCCTCTGACCCCTGGAATCAACACAGACCTGAGCACACGGCATTGTGGAGCCCCAACATGGAGGTATGCACACATGCACACACATAAAAATGTACCTGAGTACAGTCGAAGGATGAAATCACAGTTATTAAACTAAGTTTTCAGTTTTAACAGGTTGTTACCTGCTGCCTAAACCTGCAGCCTTTTTACAAAATGCTAAACACATGAGTGGTAATCTCTTTTATTTCATATGTTTTCTACAGGACAGTGGGTGTGTAGGCCAGGCTCTGATGGAGGAGAGGCTGATGATGCAGCAGCAACAGATGGAAGATGACCAGCGGTGGTTGGAGCAGGAGGAGAGCTTCATGGTAATACACAAACTCGAGATACATGGGCTACTATTTCCTGTTTGGGTCTGGGGTCTGTTGCATTGAATTTTTAGCAAAACATCACCTCTGGTAACAAACTTACACAATTCAACAAGGTCACTTATCCATGGTCATCATAATATTTTGCATTCAACTCCTCTAGAGGGAAAATTTTGTAGTGTGCATTAAAAAATAGAGAAAACAGCCACATTAATTAGCTGTTGGGACAAAGGAGATGCGGATCTACTTCTTGGGCAACTTGATAGCTAATGCCTGCCAACCTGTTTTTTTTTGTTTTGTTTATGCTGCAGAAGCAAAAGCAAATGTTATTTACTTGTCTTTAAGGGGAAATCTAATTGTCACAACAGAGTCTATGCTGAAATATCAAAATATAAAACCAAATACAAAGAATTTCATTAAAAAACAGTTAGAAAACATGCACAAAAGTGATAACAAAACAGCAAGCAATCATGTAAAAATATACAAAGTGACATAAGTGATATACAGGCAAACTAAAAAGAAGGAAGCCAGAATCTAAACCCTGTACTTGTCCACTGTAGTTGTCATGGCCGACACAAAATATCAAACAAATATTTAGATGTTGAGATGAAAAAGTGCGGTTGGTCTGCACTTTTTCCACTCAGCAAAACATTTTTCTGTGTTTTGTTGTTGCTGGATGAGCTGCAGAATCTCTTTCTCAGATCTTTGAACTGGCTCGCTTTTGCTTGATTTATCTCTTAAGACACTGAAACATTCACCAAAAGGAGCTAAATCACTACTTTTGCAAAACAAGTCTGTTTTTCTTCTCTGTTCGGGTCAGATTGTCTCCTTTTCTCCAATGTGCTGTTTTTCTTTTTGAGCCAGGTGAATTAGAGCTGAAAGTCAGAGAGAGAGAGAAAAAACACAGAGATTAGAAATGAAAAATGTGGAGTGATGCCCTCTTTTTATCTACAACAGAGGAGGAAGTCTCTTGACAGCTTATTTGTTATTTGTTAACCACTGCTGCGTAAGTTTTCGTATCCTGGCTTGAATGTTCACTTGATGCAGCAGCTCCACTTTGCACCCACGTTCAAAAACTTTTATGCTTTAATTCTTGGAAAAACAAATCAGCCCCCATCACTGAATGGCTCACCTCATCCCACACAGTTTTATGGCTCTGAATTTGGACCTTTATGGAAATGAACAAGTCAAAAGGAAGCCTCCTCCACAAAGTTGAACAAAATATAATGTTATTGGATGACTTCTTCCATCTGTAGAAAGAGAGCCACATTCCTGACACTTGATCCAATGTGCCTCCACTGCACCGGGGTTTTTTTTTCCAGTCCCTCTGATGCGCCAGTGTTGTAAAAGCACAAATCAGTTAATACAAACAAACAAAATCATGAACTCAAAGTTGAGCTTGTTCTGATTTGATAATGTCATGATCCTGGTTGTGAAAACAGAACAAACTATTAAAGAAATCAGCTATAAAGCTGATTTAACTACAGAGATAAAAGATGAGAGGATTATGATACTCTGTGTAGTTTTACCCTTCTGTGTCCCGTTTGTTTGTTTGTTTGAAGGAACTTTTTGACTAAACCCTAATATAAGAGAAATAATTGTAACATAACTGCATTGCATGCTGACAACACTAGAAAGTGTGCACTTATGTAAAGTATCATAACATACAAGCAAACTTACTGATGATTTGATTTCCTCAACTCCTTCTCAGGAAACCCTGAATATCTGCATGATATATCTGTGAGGAGCTAACGCGTGCAAAACACTTTTTTAAAAATAACTTTACATAAAAGAAGCTCTGGCTGTTGTATTTGTAAAGTTATTTTGAATATTTTAGTGAGTGTCCCCATTTGTCATGGCTTGAAGATAAAGATGGAAGGAAAGCAATTTTTGCACATATTAATATTATGATAAAGCAAACTGAAGATGGGAGCAACCATAGAGACGGAGCAACCGCAGAAACTAGCGATATTACGGAGTCTATGGTGTCAAAAGAATGTCACCAGTGTTTGTGTAATAACTCTCACTGCAAGATGGCAGAGGCAAAAGTTCCACTCTGCAGGATCGACATGTGCATTACTATAAACTACTCAGCTGTGATACAAGGTCGTTAGATTAGCATCACGTCAGCCAGCTACATTAAAAGGCTGATTACACAGCAAATGCATCAGATAAGATTATCCAATTTCATAAGGTATGAAATGATATAATACTTTGAGAGCTAAAGAATGCAGGACTTTCACTTGTAGTGTAGCTTTTTTTACATTGAGGTATTAATACTTCACTGAAGTAGGTTTCAGTACTTTACTTCTACCGCTGTGGAATGCTGTCAGAAGTATGTTGTACTTGTAAAATATGCAAGTAAACTTTGTTATAAACTAAAAACAGTGAATAAAAGAGAATGGAGACCGAGAGCAATGAAAAAGAAGGAAAGAAAGGCCTCAAAAGGCAGAGATGGAAGTTTGTTAGGAGGAACGAGAGTGCAGGACAGAAGGAGGGAGAAAGGAAGTGGGATTGGCAAGAGCCATGGAGAGGGTGGAACGAACAAAGAGTAACCCATCGGAGAGAGAGAGGGAGAAAGAGAGACAGGGAGAAAGAAGGAGATGCAGAGAGATGGAAAAAGTGGGAGGGAGAAAGACTGAAGGAGACAAACCGAGAGGAGACTGAGGCGTTTGGATCTTTTCTCTCCAGGATTTTGTCTCTGTGGCTCAGTGGAGCGTTTCCTACTCTGGAAAAACTTTCTCTTGTCTATCTTTTCCTTCCCTTTCATTCTGCTCTGACTCAGTTTTTCTGTCTTTTCAGTTCTCTCTGTCTTTCAGCACCTTCATCCACGTTCTTAGTTTCCCCTCTCCCTCAGTTTCTCTGCTCTCTCCTTTTATCATTCTTTCTTTCTCCATGTCTTAAGTTTTTCTCCCCTTGCTTCCATCTCTCATACTTTCTATCCCTTTCTCCGCCCTTCTTTCGATGGCCTCTCCTCTCTGCTTTCCTCCTCCCGTCTTCTTCAGCCTCTATTCTCCCAGGATGCATCTCTTCAAGGCGTGCTTCACCAAAACGGTACTGAAACAGAAAGAGAGAGGGAGTTTGGAAGTCATGCTTGGTTTCAGGGCAAAACTATAGACAGAGTTTTGTGTTGTTGTCATTTTCTGTGTGCACAGGCTTGTACTTATCTGCTGCTCTTCTTCCTCACTGAGTTGATGTTGATGATGATGATGATGATGATTTTTGAAGGCAGTGTGGATGGAAAAATGACAAATTACTGCAGGTCTTAGTGGTGTCTGCTTTTTCTGGTAATATGGTATTTTTTTGTTGAGCTGTGTTGTTTGGTTAGGAAAAGATAACTAGAGCTGCTTTGATCTTTTTCTTTCTGTAACCTGAAGGTGAAAGTGATTTTGGTTTTCATGTTTTTGTTGGTTTGTGAATGCCCCATTCTTTCTTAAATAATGTCTTAAAGCACAGTGGGTTACTTCTTTTGTTTTTCTTTTGTTGTGTAACTTAGCAAGAACTACCTGAAAAAAACTGGCATGCAAACAGGCATTCAGTACTTCCATTAATGTTTGTATTTGTCTGCACTCTGCAGAAGACAGAGTCCAGAAACAGCAGAGGAAGCATCGACAGAGAGGACGGCACACTACAAGCACCGGTCAGTCACTGTGCATGTGTGTGCGCGTGTGTATGTGTGTGTGTTTTTGTATGTGTGTTTGTTTTTCTGTGTCTCGGTTGATGAATTATTGTAGTAAGTTGGTTTTGTTGAGCTTCACACACTGATGAAGAGAATAGGGAGAAACATAACAGACCACAGCAAAAATCAAAAGTTAAAATCCAGTGAAAAAGTGCAAGTGGGAGGCAGAGGGAAAAAAATTCAGTCTGGTTGACAGACAGACAGACACAGGGAGAGGAAATACAGAGGCTGGAAGAAAGGGAGAAAGAGAGAAAGTATTTCAGTCTGTGTGCCACAGAGGGTACTGCCTACACACCAACCACATGACCACAGAGGGCTCATGGGAACTTAAAACCCAGAAGCACTGCACAGTCTCATTTTACTGTAAATTTGGGTTTTAATATCCTGTAGCTGAGACAAATACTAAGCATTAACCTTATTTTCTCAGCACTGTATCCACATTGCCATACCTGTGGCTGATTATTGACATTGTGAGTGGGAAGTATGAGATCAGTATTATGATATTTTTAGCTCTTATTTGAAGGGTTTGTCCTCTTAATGGTTGTTTGTAATTAAGGATGGCCAACAGTTTGCCAACCATTAACCTGGTGTGACTGTATGTTTGTTTTTTGGACAGGGTGGGAGCCAACATATATACCAACCTGTAGGGAAACCAGGTGAGAGAACTTTAACACAACATGCCAAATTACAAGAAGTAATTACACATTTTTAAATAAGTTACAGGCGATTTGTTCTGCATGGAAAATGATCAGAACTCTGCTTCAAGTACCTGTTTGCATGTGTAAAACTTAAACTATACTCTCTATCATTGATACTAGCATTACTTAGCATTCCAAAACACATCATTGTGATGATGCTAACTTTAGTTAGCATGGAAACTTTCTCTATACCAATGATACCAGTGTAATTTAGCTCGCCATTATACTTCATACAAGTGATAATAGGTTCTTTTAGCATGCTAACATACTCTAAATTGATGACACTACCGTTATTTAGCATGCTAGCGTACGATATACAATTGGATTACTTTTTTTTTTTCAGAGCATGTGGCCCCTCCTAAGAAACCACCCCGCCCTGGAGCTCCTGGTCACCTAGGCAACCTGGCCAGTCTGTGCCCTGTGGACAGCTACAATGAGGGGGTCAAGGTACGTACATCACACACACACGTGCAAAAACTCAAAAACAGACACATTACATAAGAACTATAAAGAATTAATCTCCCACACATACATAATTTATTCCCCAGTTAAAAATGGATCAGACATAGCTGATTAGAGATCAGTTTTATTCATTGTTATTTACTTCACTTAAGGAAGTTCTGTTTTTTGTTAATCTTGCACACTTTGTTTGGACATTTCCATTCCAGCAGATCATTTTTTAGGTTTATTTCAACACTTTTTGGCATTGATGGGTTGCATGCTTTGCTGCCTGTTGTTTGCTTTGGCCTAATGTGTTGTCCCTCTTCTCTCCCCCAAATACTCCTCCCTCCCTGTCATTAACATCCATGCAATCATTCTGTTTGTTTCCCTTTGATACTCTGTCATCTTGCTATTCCTTATCCTGCATTTTGGCCTGTAATTTTCCATCCATCTATCCAATCAATCTGTCAAACTCTTTCCCCTCCTTTCACAACCTGCAAAATTTACTCTTCTTCACTCTATGCACTTCAAACCCCCATCCATCCACCCACCCAACCACACCTCCTTCCCATCTCCTCAACCTCCCTATAGCCATGGAGGGTAAGCTGATGGTTGTGTGTGTCTGTCATTATAGAGTTCATTAGACAATAGTTACCATATTATTATGTGCAGGGAAGCTTTCTGAAGCTCTCTGTATTGTAGTCAATGTATTTTTCTTTACCAGAGACGGAATGAAAAATCACTGTAAGCATGACAAGCAAAAAACATGCCTTAGCACAGAAGTTTATTATTGACTTTAGTATTTGTGGAATAAAACTTTGGGCTGTCAAATGCATCTCCTACTCATCAGCAAAGACAGTGGTGACTGGGTGATGTGAGCTTATTCCACTATTCTCCCTTTAAAGTAATGACTGAACTGATCACATGTTATGAAGTTCATTTTAGGCTGTTGTAAAAAATGTCCATGGTAAAGAAAAATAAACCAAAATGTAGAGATCATCATTAGTAGATTACTAGATGCAGTGTAAACTGACTCACTGTATGTTTCCATTGCATCTTTAGATGCTAAATTTAGTGAAATTAATGTAGTTAATAGTTGTAGGTATGATGTAGTAACAGAGACATGGACCCAAACTGTGTATTCTTTTTATTTTGTTCTTCTAAAGAAGAAGAGTTTTGACATATATTTGTCTTGTACATGAAACAGAAATAGTCTGTTGTTTATGACATATTTTTGATAATGGCAGATTGAACTCTGAGTCTGTCACTAGAAAACTGACCCTGTCTGTCCCTCCAACACTCTGTGCTAACAACCTGTACTCATTTCTGTCATAGTACCAAGGTCAAGATACCTAAAGAGGTAGAAATGCATGAAAACAAAGTTAACAACCTTGTGTGTGAGAGAGAGTGAAAAGGTGTGTGAGAATGAATTAATCTGGGCAGACACTGCCTCCCAGTGTTGTGTCCATGTAACTACAGTCTTCTACGCTGACATGTAGCAGGGAGCAAGTTTTCAAACAGAGTCATGTCCCAATTTCTAAAATAATTTAATTTAACAAACTCTTCCTTTAAAAAATGTAAACTCTTTGTTTTTTAGCTGCTTGTACCTCATTGTACTTTTTTTGGTCCAGTTGCAGCCACAGGAGATCAGCCCGCCGCCCACTGCCAACTTGGATCGCTCCAATGACAAAGTGTATGAGAATGTGACAGGACTGGTTAAAGCTGTGATTGAGATGTCCAATAGGATTCAGCCTGCAGCCCCAGAGGAGTATGTCCCAATGGTCAAGGTAGGATCAGTATGTACTCTCTTAAAAAAGACAAAACACTGATCTGAACTGTCATTGCAGCTAAAAATGTTGTCATACAGTTATTAAATACTATTTCAATTCAAGTTAGAGATCCATCAGCAGCAGCAGATTTAAAAGTACAAATGAACTGAAGACTGATACAAAATGTGTGTGTGTTTGTATGTGTGTGTATGTGTGTTTGGTAGGAGGTGGGTCTGGCTCTGAGGACTCTGCTGGCGACAGTGGATGAGACACTTCCTGTGCTGCCAGCCAGCACACACAGAGAGGTAAACACAAACACACTCTCTCGCATACATGCAGTTAAAAGTTTTATTATATAATGTATATTCCTGAGATTTTTTGAGTTCTTCTTCTTCTGGAAGTGGCCATGTTGACATATTTTTTGTGTTACTACAGATTGAGATGGCCCAGAAGTTGCTGAATTCAGATCTGGCGGAGTTAATATCAAAAATGAAACTGGCCCAACAGTATGTCATGACAAGGTAGGTACAAAAAAAAAAAAACGGACTTGTCTTACTGCTGATGATTGTTTGCTGTGATGGTGACAGAATTTTCTGTGTTTTTGACAGTTTACAAAAGGACTACAAGAAACACATGCTCATGGCAGCACACGCCCTTGCAGTCGATGCCAAGAACCTGCTGGATGTCATCGACCAATCAAGACTCAAGATGATCAGGATTTAATTAAGTCGAAAAAAGGGGCCGGCTGAGGGTTTCTGATGTCGTGGAGATGGATAATGCAGTTGCTCTGAGCCAGTCACAAAGAGAAGAGAACTTTTGGATGGATATCAGTGATGGACGGATGAAAAACATGAACTGATGGACAGCAGACATGGCTGACGGAAACAATCAGCTCCCTCTCCTCCCTCAAACATGCATCAGCTTTCCTTTTTCTCTCTGGCGGCGGTCATGTTTTGGTCGATATTGTGTTGTTTTTGTACTTTTTGTTGCGTTATTTGCTTTTTTTATCCAGAGAAACACTCCTCTTCTCCCTCATCACGTATCCTCAAAAATTAGTTTTTATAAGTCATCCATCATTACTTTTTATTCTTTGAAAGAATCAAACAAAGGTTTAAGAGGCTCTCTTGAAGGACTGCAGAGACATTTTGGTGAATGGACGCACCTGAATCTGCCAGACTAACACTCCACATATGCAGGATGTAACAACTGGAACTGAAGAGCCAGGATGAGGAGGAGGATGAAGATAATGTCATTGATAAACATGCTTTTATATCATTAATTATTATTATTACTGTTTCCAGCCTTGACACTTAACAGTATGTCTGTCAGTTTTTTCGGTCTTCCTCTTGAAAATTGTATAGGCAAAAAAATTATTAATTTACAGCTCCACATAAATGTCATATTTTCATCTTTGTTTCTCATCTCCTTGTCTCTAGATCTCTCTATCTCAGGCAGCAACAGACGGCTTAAAAAATTAAATATGAAAGCTGAATTTTGAAGAATAAACTTAATGTCACAGGCCACTTTTTTAAGTTAACTTACATAGAAAATATACAAAGAAACTATATTTTTAACACATTTCTGAAGCATGAATCATTAGCGAATAAGGGAGAGGAAGGAACAAGAAGAAAGGAGGGGAGAGAGGTTTCAGAGGTGCAGGGAGGGTTGTTTTTTTTAGGTGCTTAACCTGTGCCAAATGATCTACAATAGGCTAAAAAAAAGAATATTTCACTCAAAATTCTCCAGTATTGGTTTACTCAGTGATTCAAAAACAAGTTTTTAGCTTCAACTCGTTTGCCATTTTTCCATTAAAGCCAAACTTTACTGTTGCATCTGCCATTAAAATGTTTAAGGTGAAATGTGTAACCAATATAAGCGTTGTGGTGCTGCAGATACTTATATTTTTGACAAATACATCGTCTCCAGTACACATGCTTGATTGCTGCAGAACCCAGGTAAAGTCACATCATTGTTCAAAATGTTCACTGGACACATTAGAGTGCACGCTTCAGTCACACCCTCTGTCAGATTTTCTTTAGTTGATAACAGGAATTGTATTTTCAGGGACAGTTTCCAAGCAAATATTCTTGTTCATATTCAGAGTAAAATTCAACATGAATAATAATCTGTCACTCTTTTTTAGCAGGAGAATTACAGCTAAAGTTTCACTCACATCTAACTGGATTAAAGTTTGAAGACTTGAGTCTTGACTTGTTGAATGGCCCCTCCATGAGTCCTCCTGTTCCCCCTGTTTCCCTGTCTTTCTACCTCCCTCCACTGGAGTAATTTTATCCCCTCTCTTCTCCTGCTCTGTCACCTTCACATTTCTACTTTTTCCCCCTGTGTTACCATCTCTCCCTTCAGCTATGTCATCCTTTTCCTTCCTCTCTGACTCTCTCTCCGTTCCACCGTTCCCTCTCCCCTGAGGTGAGCGGTATTCTCAGGAAGGAGTTACTTGTACAGTTGCTAAAATCAAGCAAATAAAACACTGTTACCATTAAAACCATAATGTGTGAGTCTGCTTCTTTGAGTAAGTCTATTCCTAATTTTACTTTCTCTGTCCAACAAAATCTCTTCTTTGGTTATGTGTGGTAGAAGGTATTATATCTGTCAATACTGTATTACCAAATCCAAATAGTTAAATGCAGTAAATATTTATTAGAAATACACACTTGGGACACTCAAATGTTATGGCAATGACACTTACCTGAAATTTGAGCATGACAGTTTATTGATAACAGTAGTTTGACAAATCAAAATTAAGGTTCTCTTTTAAGCCCTTTCTTGTCCTTTTATAATTTTCTTCTAATGAGAAAAACTCCAATGACAAGAGAGAGAATTGAATGAGTATTTGTCGGATATATTGGATATAATATTACTAAGGGAGAGGTATGAGCATTGAGCAAAGAGACTAAATGTGTTTCCGCCCGGTTTCGAACCGGGGACCTTTCGCGTGTGAGGCGAACGTGATAACCACTACACTACGGAAACTTAGCTGACCACGATAATGACCATATACGGACTTAATGATACTAAAAGGAGGAAGAAAACACTATATGGTAGCTCTTGAGCAAATTTTGGATTTGATATATTCGCTCCCTGTAGGTATAGATTTCAGAATTATCTAGATTAAGTCGATTTCTCTTGCTCCCTATATTTACTTCTCTGCTGCCACAACAACCCAATTTCATCAGGTTTACATGAATTATTTACCTCAGCTTTTCACCTGCTTTAAGGTCGTTTTATTTTAATGTATAGCTTAAACCCGAGAACAAGTAAATGGGGCTTATTTTTTATTTTTTTGCCCGCAATTTTTCAAACTTACTTTTTTCCTCCACGTTTGGCGGATTGACTTATATGATTGAATAATAATAATAATAATAATAATAATAATAATAATAGTAAAAACTGCAAAACGGATCAGACAGCGGTTTTCGTGTTGATCGATGAGACATTTTTTTCAACAAATATCAAGAAGAGTTCTTTCCCTGCTACATCAAGTAAATCACAAGCGCCTAAATGACGCATTCCTGCAATTTTGTCACTTCGCAGGACATTTCTGTAATTCACTCATCACCAGCTATTTAATATGAAATGCAAATGCCTATCCCAAGAAAATCTTTGCAATATATAGTATAATCATTGACTCAATGCTTGTCCAGTCCCATTCTGACTCACTTTTGACAGGTCACATTCTAGTTTAATGGAGGTTTTGATATTTTACTTAAACTGTCTCCACTTATTTTGTAACACCTGAAAACCTCATTCTCAGTCACCCATGTGGCCGGTTGTATTGTACCTTTTGAGTGGAGCCAATAGCCAATGATCTACATCCTGTAGTATGTGACAAATGTAACAAGGCTCCTGACATGCAAAATACAAAGCTTACTGACCACCAAATATGGCTTTTGCCACTTGCTGAAATACAATTAACCCCACAAAACAATACACTCAGGTGACACTTATTAAAATGTACAGAAGTCTTTTACTGGAAACAGTTTTATCATTTAATGTAGCAGGCTTCAAAGGTGTCGGTGTTGGTAAAATGAGACAAAGCAAAGACTCAGAACAGTCATTTTTGTTGTTTTATTGCATTTTCTTACAAAAACAACTTGTTTAATCAAAGAGACCGAAGCCCATGTCATCGTCGGACTCCTCAGACTCTTCCTTCTTCTCCTCTTTCTTCTCCTCCTCCTTGGCTGTAGGGGGAAAAAAAACAAGATAAGGTTTGGTTAACTAAGTTTAAGAAGCAAGGTGCACACATTAGACTTTGAGTTTAAGCTCTTGGAAATAAAAAACTCATAAAACATTAGTCACTGAACTGCTTTCAGGTCTACACCTCAAAAGCAGAGCTGATGCCTGTTTTTTAAATGCGCCATCCTTCCTGAGAGACTTAGGTCAGCCAAATTTTCCCACTGTTAATCATTTCTGAGGCTACCGTGAGCCTATCGAGCCTACGTGTCCAGTTACCTGGGGCGTCACCAGCAGCGGCAGCAGCTCCTCCAGCAGCAGCAGCTCCGGCTGGAGCTCCACCTCCGGCTCCAACGTTGCAGATCAGGCTGCCAATCTCAATGCTGGCAAGAGCCTAAAAAAAGACGGCATTTACAGTCACTTCATAACATGTCTCATTCTCATTCTGCTAAGTAATCTACAAAAAGAGTCTACAAAACTTCCGGATAAAGTACATAATTCAGTTTTTCCTGTAAATTTTGGAGCCTTAAATGGACTCTCAGGCATGAGGATCCATACATAACAAATCAAAAGATTAATCACAACATTTTAAAGACCACACACTGCTCCATCCTACTGGTTTAAAACCTGCATGCAACCCACACCTCAATCAACTCTTAACAATAACCACTCTACATGGCATAACAGTGGTTTATGTGTGAATACTTCAAAGTGAATGTCTGTTTTTCTCTTACCTTGGCAAACAGACTTGGCCAGAAGGGCTCAACGGTGACTCCAGCAGCCTTGATCAGAGCATTCAGCTTGTCCTCCTACAGAAACAGGAAAGAGCAGTTAGTAAATAATTCACTTCTTTTATAACCTTTATCACTGTTTCCAAAGAGATTAATAAAAGAAGCCCGACTTTGTGTCACCCAGATTTTCCTACAATCATATTTGTTATTTCATATATATGGTCTTTATTTTATTTTGATCAGTTTTGCATCCCAAACGTTTTTGTGACCTAAACATTTGCCTTAATTTAGAAATTATTATAATAATGTAACAGTAGTTGTGATTTCTGATTTCCAAAGGTAGGGAGACTGAAACAATCGATAGAAACGAAGCTTACAACTTTCTACAAAATCATGTAATCCTGTGGTATTTTAGGACAAGTGCTGACCATTTTCCAGCTTTTATTTAAAATGTGTGGATTTGCTGCTATTCTCCTTAATAATGCAAATGCCTTGCTTTCAGAACTGTGTGAGAAAACAAGCAGTTTCAAGACATCACTTTGGACACTGAGACTGTATAGACGAAACTAACCTCCTGACGTTAAGTAAACAATTTTCACATTTTACCTAAAACACAACCAGTGGTCACATCCTTAATAGTTATGTACAAGTCTTAATACATTGGTTAACAAGCTGTAACCTTATCAATGCCATAGGTGCATATCATAGGGATGCTGTGCAACAAACACGTGTACCACTACTGTCAGAGTATCGACAACAAACAATATCGTTTTGCTGAATGAAACAACGATGCCGTTCACGAGAAGGTAGCACCAGACATTGAATGACATACGTTACTACTCTGTATCTCCTGAAAATAAAAGCATGGTGTTCTGTTGTGGAGATGTGCTAACTTAACTTCACATTAGCTAGCACCTGTCAATGAGTGAATGACTGTAAAACTTAAACTGCTAGTTCAAAAGTGCGAGCAATTCAGGGAACAACAACAATTAAGGTTACATCCGTTGTAAATATAACCCCATAAATGACACAACGCACTTTTAGAGGCGCCCTGATAAGCAAACGTGGTCTTGCTTGTTAGCATGCTAACAGACATGCCGCCATTTCTGACCAGTGGATGAGGCTTTTATAAACACATCAACAGCTAACTTTAAATGTATTTATGAGGCATATTGTCATCGCCGTTTGTCAGTAGAGCCTTCATTCCCTCAGCGACATTACTGAAGTCTTTAACCACCAGCTTAATACTGTCAAGAGCCCTGCTAGCAGTAACGTTTTAGCCTGAGCTGTCGGACATAGACCGGGTCACTTACGGTGACGGTGACTTCATCGTCGTGGAGGATCAGAGCGGAGTAAATGCAGGCGAGTTCGGACACGGAGGCCATTGTAGATGTTAGATTTGATATTTATCGCGTTGGATGCCTAAATTTAGCGGTGCTAGTCGCCGGATTGGGGGGCCTTAGCTTCAGATGAAGAACCGAGCACCTTAGGCACGTTAACTTCCTAGAGCGGAAAAGGAAAGAGAGAGGGCGGGAGCTAGAAAAATATACTTTGCGTCAAGGCTGCGTAACTCTGACATCAAGACGCACACAATGACGACAGACGTAGTCTAGAGCTCTCTCTCACTCTTTTCCCTTTAAATATTAGGGGACTTTATGTCTAGGATTACTAAAGTTATATAGCTTTTTTCCCCTCTATTATTTTTAAATTTTTTTTATTTTGAAATTTTCTTAATTTTTAATTTTGAAAATCAATTTCATATTTGTCCTATTATTTATTGTCAAAATAATAATAATAAATCAATACACAATTTCATTTTGATGTATTCACTATATAAGTATGTGTGTTCAAATTAAGATGAGCATACGAGTTTTAAACCAAATACTAGTTAGTGTTACATACCAACGAACTACTGTACATGACCATATGGTTCACTTTCTTTATTATCATATTCAAAGTTTAAATGCATGCTTTATGTAGTTCTGTAAGTGTTCTCTTTTAAAAACCAAAACTGTAAATAACATGCTCGGAAGAAAAAAATATACAGAGGTTTTAAATTCAATGCAAAAAAACTTGTTCAGTCAGACATCTTTATTACATCTCATTCAAAATCACAAACATTACAATAGGGAAAACCATTTCAAGGCAAATTTCTGGCAAATCTCTCGTGGCTGAAATCACACAGGAACAGAAAACCTGTGCTTGATCTTTGTAAAGAGACCTAATCTATTCTGGTATCTGAAAATCGAGTAGGTTGACTCCAAGTAGTCTTTTCTACTAAAATAAAAACAACACCAAAACAAAAAAAACAAAATGATAACTATGGCCAAAAAAAGTGAAGTTAAAGTGAAAAATGACTGAGTCTACATATAGTAATACTTTTCTCAAGTCTTACCATTTACTGCTTCACCCACAATGCCAGTGTATTTCTAAAAACATCAAATGGGCCAATTATGGTGAAAAACTCCCTCCAAGAATCATCCTCACATTTGGCACTAACATGATTTCTTGGCCCTGATATGTAAAAAAAATACTTGAGCAGGTAAAATTTCAAAACCAGTGTGGATGGAAAGGACAGCATGGCTTTCAGGGCACCCTCCCGTGTAACAGGATAATAAAAGTCAGTGTTACTCACCAAGTGGACAGCTAAGAAAACTCAGTCTGTGTCTGGAATTGCATACTTTGCACTTCACTTCATACACAATGTTTTTACTATCGTTCAACATAGTTTTGTGAGACCAAACAGGTACATATATTGTGGACACAGACCATAATTCTGGAGCATTCAAGATACGCACCCCCTTCACAATGGCAATCAATCAGGATCTTCTATTACAGCCATTAAATGCGTGTATTGGTGAAAGGTGCATTCGTGGAAATCTTAAGGGTAAAAGATGCATTTAAAATTATTTCCCTTAAAGTTCCTTTTTCTTTTCTCAGTCATTTTTCAGCATATTGTTAACTGTATTGTGTTGTAGCAACATTCAGACTTTGCTAGTGTAATTTCATATTATTTCTGATAAAAGCACTCACATTTTGTCCCGGGAATATCAACTAAGCTGACAATGCATCATCCACGAGTGTCAGTACTGCCAACCTTTTTCTAACGCAGTTTGCTTGTTATACCAGTGTTACCTTTAATGTCATTTTCTAGTGTGTAAACAGTGTTCCCTTCAATATCCAAGCTATAAATGCAACTGGAAAAACTCAGATTTTTCTTTTTTTGGAATATATGGAATATGGAAAATCAAAAGATATACAGATATGATTCTTCTGAGCCGTTTGAACCAGGCTTTTCTCAGTATGTTCTCTCTCCCTTTTTGAAAATGCAGTTAAGATTTTGTAAACAAAATATTTACAGTGGGTCTCAAGATGCAAGGCCAGCTTAAAATGGTCTAACTTGACGCAATAAATCATATTATCATGTTCTTCTTTTGCAGTTTAGCACAACCAAGTCAACTGGAGATGAATGTAAAAATATTTTAAAAAGTAAAATAGATAAAAACAGTGACATTAACCAGCCCCCCAGGAAATGTGGACATTGTGGCCATACTGTGTAATTACACATCAGCTGATGCACACAGGCCCATAATGTAATTGTAATTTTATACTTGAAAGCTGAACTTTTTTGGCTTCATGCGCCACCTTCAGACTCTCAAAGGAATGATCTTGTATCCAGTTTTTCTTCAATACATCCATGATATTAATGGATGTTCCAATAGACAAGGAATGTGACTGATTCTGTGGAATGACGATGATATTTGAGCACAATTTATGACTTAGAGGGCTCAGAGTAATCACCAGTACCTACCATAGAAGAGTTTCTTTAGTCACAAAAGCACTCTTTCTTACTAAAGCTGAGCAGTGTGTGAATTGTCATAGTAATTAGGCTGTTTTGCACTAATCAGAACATATTTTTTCAAGTTGTTGCATCATTTTAAAATTGCTAAGAGATTAATCTTAGTGAACTTCCTGTGTCATTACAGACTGCAAAACAAAAAATAACCCCTCCACACAGCAAAGGACAGATATGCGGATGTTAACATTTCAAGACTTTGCACTATGGGTGAAAAAACGTCAAATCCACAAGGAAGCTGATGCACCTGATCCATTAACAACTAACTGACCAGAAACATGCCAATGTTTTTCCAAGTGCCTCTGGACCGTTTAAACCAGACAAAATCTGCAGGCACCAGACCATAGAAGCCAAAAACCTGCCTTTCCTTTCTAGTCCTTGTGGGTCTTTCCTTCAGGTTTCTCATCATAAGAAACTCCATATTCATTTACCCTCGTTTTGTCCACTGGATAGAGCCTGAAAAAGAGAGGAGAGAGTTTGAGCTAAGGAACAGGACAGGTATGTGTGGTTGGTGTCTTTGAAATTTGTGTGGTGTTGGAGTTTACCATCTCTGGTAGAGGTAAATAAGAAACACTACATCGTCTCTGAAACAGGCAAGCCTGTGGGACGTTGGCATGGTGATGATGAAGGCAAACACATCATCGATGAAGGTATTGAATGCCTGGTGGAAATCAATATCAGTCCATTAACAATTTATTTAAGGCAACAGTTACAACTAAAAATAGTAAGAGTGACTCAAACTGATATTAATAAGCATGTAAGAATAAAGCAAAAAAATGGCTGTTGCATCACATAATTCAGCATCTAGAGTCTAGAGTTCTCACCTTGTACATGAAGGCTTTCCAGGGCAGGTGGGCCACAGATTTCAGCTGTGGAATTCAGCATAATTAGTTATTGGAATGTTGGTAGTAGTTTTCTATGATATTTTTCATTTTAAGTACTATTTTTTAGCATTTCTGCTCTATTTGACAGTAACAGCTGGAGAGAGACAGGAAAAGCAGGGGAGACAGATGGGATGACATGTAGTAAAGGTCAGGGGCTAGAAATGAACCCAGGCAGCTGTGGAAAGACTGAGCTTTAATTCATGGTACATGCTTTATCAGGTGGACTACCAGGCAACCTTCCCCATATATTTAAATAATGTATGCAAACTAAGACCACATTCATACACAAGATGATGATGAACTGACCTTATAGTTGACAAACAGTTGAGGCAGCATGAAGAGGAAGCCAAAGGCGTAAACACCTGAAATAGTGAAAAAAAATCAATCAGTCAAAAAATGGGTAGCAGTTGCAAATAGGGAGGCATCATTTTGTAATTCCAATGTTGTTATTAATGAAGTGATTATTTATTTTGATGGAAGGTGTTTCATTTGGAGTGTTTGCAGTTTAAATAAAGCTTACCATTGACCAAGCTGTTGATCAGCCATGAGTACCAACTATAACAGAGACAGAGGAACAAATGGTGATAATCATGTAACAGCTAGTGAGACTGATGACATGTGATAAGAACTGTAGCTAAAAATTGTTGCGAGTTCAGTTCACAAATAGACTCCCACCTCTTGTATCGTAGGAATATTAGAGCGTACACAGCCCCTCCAATACACAGAGGGTAAAGGAGGTATGAGAGATACTTCATAGCCTACAGAGAAACACATACATAACAATTGGTGCACATCCAGTTATAACACAATCTCTAATGTCAAGTAAAAACATGTCAAGTAAATTACTTACCTGACTCAAATAAATCTATTTTTTCTATTAATAATAAACATTTCAAGACTATGGAGCAAGATACCCTTAAGGCTGAAATAAATTGTGTTTTTTATAATTTTGGCTGAACTGACACTTAATGAAATATGAACAATAATGTTGTACTTGGTGACACAGTCATTGCTTATGTGAAAAATCCCCTTTGCCGTCCTTACTGCCTGACTGCACAAACTGATGTTTCCTTTATTCTTAAGTATGTTTTTTTGTGTTTTACTCTCTGTGCATGGGAGTGTGTGAGCCTGTATGGTCTTACCAGTGTATCGTACTCTTCTGTTCTCCTCTCTGATTCATCTAGGTTTCCAAACTGTTGCATTAAAAAGAGAAGAAATACAAGTGAGAGATTTGTATGGATTGCTAACATGTTAAAATGCTGTGGCCAAAGAGACAATTGCTTTTACAGGTGTACTACTTTTTTTCATAAAAACACAATTGTTTGCTGGTTTACTGTAGCTGAAAAATGTGGCTGCAGTTCCAGTATCTATTCTTTGTTTTCAGTTTCAACTTTCAGTCATTTAGTAAAGAGCTTTATTGCAGCAGCAGGTAGGGAGGATGAATAAAATATACTCAAAAAAAAATTGTGCACATGGTTCTCATTTTGTTTCATTTGACACTGACAAACCCATTGAAGAACAAAAACACAATAACATACCTTGAATGTTGGTTTTAGTCCTTTACAGACAACCTGAATCTTAAAAGCCTTCTTCACTTTCCATACCTACAAAAACAAACAAAAAAACATTAGCAGTAACCTAAAATTGCAACATTTATCACAAAAAAAATTAAATAAAAACATGTTTTGAGGCTCATTCAATTTTTAATTCAGTTGAATTCATGTACATGTTTGTATTGAGTTATGAAAGCCTATAGTGCATATTAAGCTGTATTCATAAGTGTGTGTTCCCAGTCTGTGTTTACTCACTTCAATAATGGAGCCGATTCCAGCAGGTATTAGGACAAGCAGGCTGGTCTGCTCGTCAAGTAAATAAAGGAAAATCACGATGGTGCTGAAACATCGCCAGAGCACTGAAAAAAAAAACACACATACACATTAATACTATGCTGAAAACTATTCAGAATTATTAAGAACAAGCCTCTTGCTTATTCTGCTGTGGGAGAAATAACTTCTCAACACTGTTTTGCAGATGGGTAATTTTTGCCTTTACCTAAAGATACAACAGCATCTGTTACTCTGTTGCTGAGCAGAAGGACACAGAACTTAACATCTGGTCACCCAACAGATCAGACCCGCTAAGTCAGATTATACTACATTACACAGATGACACTGGATTACATGTAGACTCTCTTTTTCCTCTTTTTCTTAAGGACTGACAGTTTAATGCTGCTTTACCCACCTGCTTTACTGGACATTCCCACCATGCTTTTCTTCTGCTTCCAGAAACTGATGTCATTCTTGAATGCCAGGAAGTCAAAAAGCAGCTAAAAGAGCAAATAAAACAAGTAAACTTTTCTTCTTCAAAGACTTAAGTTTGTCAAGATGCAGTCTTTTAATAACAGTTTCTGATAGGTACATTCAAATGCTCCTTCTTCTTTCTTTGTTAATGAAACATAAAGACCTTATTTCAAGTGTACGTTTTTATGTTCATGTTATGTAACAGATGAAAGCAACAAGTGGGTAAAAGTCTGTTTATTACAAACACATGACAAAAGAATCAGAACAAAACATCCATTTATACTGAATTTTGATGGTTATACTTCCGGAGAATTTTGGATTATTGTTTTGTCTCCAGTGCTGTTTTTTGGCTGCTGGTTGGAAAAACTTTAACCAGGAATGTTTTCACATGCTTTTAAATCAAGAAATCAAAACAAGAACCAAACGATAAACAAATGCACTGAGTGTTCACCTCTATTCTATTCTAATATAATGTGGTGAAGTGCTTTGCATTGAGACTTACATGGAAAGCAGCCACGAAGAAGGTCAGAGCCAGGAAATACAGATTAGTGTCTACAAATATTCCTTTAATCTCATCAGCATCTTTTTCTGTGAAACCTGCAAAACGCACAGACAAAAAAAAACACATGAATAAAGTGCAAGGCTTGTGGACAGTGTGTGTGTGAGTGTGTGTGTGAGTGTGTCTTTGTGTGTGTGTGTGTGTGAGAGAGAGAAAGTGATAGAGGGATAGAGAGATTAACTTACCAAACTGCTGCAGAGAGTAAACAGCATCTTGCATGTGGATCCAGAACCGCAGCCTCCCCAGAGAGATAGAGTCATAGGAGATGGTCAGGGGGAGCTCTGTAGAGGTACTGTTGATCTCCTACAAATACAGACACACTTTAACTTACGTGTATTGAAAAAATAGTGCATTAAAAAACCTCTATGAATGTAAATTAAAATGAATCATATGTTTTAATGAATGTATGAGCTCACCACAAGGTCCTTGACCCGGTTGCTTAGCTCATCAACAAACAGCAAGGGAAGATAAACCATCTTCTTCCCATTTTGAAATCTGAAACACAGGAAAACAAAACACCCACTGATGATCCTGGTTCCTAATTAAAAGCTTTGCCAATAACTTATAGATTATTGTTAGTCTGTGTAATCCATTACAAGATCTCTCTCACATTACCTAAATACACCTGCAAGTACTGTGTTTCCGGACCAAACTGACATCATCAGAGTGTGTTGTGTGTGTGTGCATGCGCGTGTGTGTGTGTGTTTGTCTTGACTTTCTTACACTCTGAGGTATCTGTGGACGTCACT
>JAPZDV010000008.1:8468354-8479580 GCA_029814665.1 Acanthurus lineatus
AAAGTGACATCATCAGAGCGTGTTGTCTGTGTGTTTGTGTGTGTGTGTGTGCGTGTGTGTGTGTGTGTGTGTGTGTGTGTGTGTGTGTGTGTTTGACTTGACTTCCTTACACTCTGAGGTATCTGTGGACATCACTGGGCAGGTATTCTTTGTCAAACAGGAAGTGGTCACTGACGATGTTGAGTGTCAGGCGGGATCGCCAGTGGGAAAATGGGTGATCTGACGTAGAGGTGGGACCCCCTCTAGCCCCCCCCTTTGCCGCAGAGTTCCCATCATGCTGTTTCTTCTGCTGAGCTTCTTCTTTCTGACCCTGTTTGATCACATTGAACCCAGTTTAACTTTCAAATTAAACGCCCGATTGGTGGCTAAACTCTTTGTTATCTACACTGATAAGATGCAGATCCTGTATGTTTTTCAGTTAAGCTAACTGGTTATTACAAAAATGTGCGTGATCAGCAGAGTGACTGAGAAAAAAACAGTATCTTTCCATGAGTTACATAATACATTGAATTTAGCAATAATCAGTTCCTCCCCATGTCCTTTACTCACATGTTGATTTAAAAAAAAGGACTTAGTACCTGTGTTTGATCCTCTCCAGAGATCAATGAGATTTCAGGAGGTTTAGGGACCATGTATGTGGTGAGCTGAGCCACCAAGTGGACCTCTCGTGAATCCTTCCACGGGGTGACGCCAGCTTGGTGGACAAATATTAGAGCATATAAAGTTCCATTGTTTCGGGTCTTCTTAGGGAGGGAGACATTTACTATCCTGGAGGAAAAAGAGTGACAGAGGCAAGAGGATGAGAAGAAGGATGGTGTTTTTTTATCATGATATACTTTAGATCAGAATATGGGTTATACAGATTAATAAAATATTAGTTTAAATCTGACTTAACCTATTAGATCCAAGTACAGAGAGAATGTATTTCCCAAGATTGTAATAACTTTATTTTATTTTATGTAAAATTAAAAACAGTTCCACCAACCTCTCAAACTTGCTGTTGACATCAAAGTTGTCCTCTTTGTGGATCAACGTATGGCCTCCCTCTGCATTTGGCCGCAGTGCAGTGTATATACTTAACTGGATACGCACAGAGAGACACTACAGATTATACTACTGGCCTTGTTCCTGCTACTCAAACCAAACCACCAAAACATACTGGAAACAAATTTGAACAGTGACACTGTCCATTCATCTCTTCACACTGCTCACCTGTAGTTTCGGGTTTGCTGCCAGGAAGGGTGTGATACAGTTGTCACTCTTGGGGCTATCACAGGGTTTAGTGTACACTATCCCATACATCACCCAGCATGTGTGGAGCACGTACACCACAAACACCCCCACAATCAGGCTGGTGAATGATGTTTTCATGAACATGGTGCTAGCTTTGTGTTGTTAGGTCGTCTCCCTCGGCTAGCTGAGGAGGAGCAGGGCCATATGTCTGCGAATGAGGAGTCACAGATAAAAGGATGGCGTGTATGATGCTAATCCTGAGGGGGGAATAATAAAGTCAAAATTCATGCTAACTGTATTTAATGAAAGAGTGCAGGTGAGTGTTCATCATCTGTAAAATGTCTCAACTTTCACCAATTTGTCATGTAAGAAATTATATAACACCAAATGGTTAAAAGTATGTAGACACCTGAAATGTGAGTATGATCATGCGTTATCCTGGCTAACCTTACTGTAGGGATTTGTTTCACTTAAGTACAGGATACAGCTGGTTAATGGGATCTTCCAGAGCTTGCTAATCCAGTTTTCTCATTGTTATACTACACAGCTAAACGAAAGATTTAAGGAATCTGGTCCTCATGCCTTGATATAACATTAGCTGGTGGGTCATACAAACGTAGGTTTTAAATTGACAGGGAAAAATATATATTTACAAAGATTTATGTAACTGTTAAATCTGTGTATCAGGCTTTTCTGTCTGAGTCGTCAGGAAACTGGTTTATTATTTGCATCATGTTACAGTAAACAGCCACCAGCTATTTACTCGTAGTACTGATTTACAGTTATTCCACTGATTGTAGGTAGGCTATAGATAACATAAAACCTTATAACTTCACATATTTCTGAGTGAGGTGCTGTCAAGTTTACCATATGTTTCTGTGATTTTGCTAATCACGATGTAGTAAGGGTTTGTTTTCTGTCGTTTCTTGAATCATTCTGTCTTCGAGCCCTCTACTATCTAAAGATTTAAACCTGCTTTCTTCTCATGTGCTGCAGCAAACAGAAAGTAAAATTCATACATTGGCGTTAAACGTACCGGTGTTCAATGTGGCAGGCTGTCAGTGACAGGACACTCTCAGCTGGATCATTGGCTGGCTATCAGTCCTTCCACTTTACCGAGCCCGCCGAGAAGTAGGACCCAACCACATCGTTTCCTCAAAAACATCCACCGTTTTAAGCCAAAGGCACTAACTGTCTACTCGGCTGGACTCCCCATCCAGGAAAAAAAAACAGGTCTGCCAAAAACTGTTCGCTGAAAACGTGATGTACGTTTACATTTCCGCCATTCGCTTCCTGGTAAGTTACTTGAACGAGATTTAGGGCAGAGGTAACGCGAGACTTCACGCGAAGAAGCCGCTGAAGACAGTGCTTGAACAAAGTGTTGCTCTATCCAAATATACAGTAATTATGAATCATTGAAAAAAATTCAGCCATGGCAAGTTTCCTATGATAATAGTCCAAACACATGTTAATAATAAAGAAACACGTATTATGTTCATATTTTCCGTATGAACATGAAATGCCAGATGTTTCTGGTTTTTGCTCCGGTTCTGGTTCAGGTTTAGCTTAAAAATACAAATCTCAATTTTAAACAATAAAGCACGTTTCAAACAAAGTTCAACTGAAGAATAATTTTCTCCAGACATTTGCCTTGCCGTGACCCGGATTCGAACCGGGGTTGCTGCGGCCACAACGCAGAGTACTAACCACTATACGATCACGGCTGCTTATCCGATCGTGCACACAAATATTCTTACTCAATCTGTTCGCTGAAATATTATCGTTAAACGTCGATAAACAAATGATTTTTCGTTCTGTTGGTATAAAATACACCTTGAAAGGTAGCGTTTAAATATGAGATGCGTTAAAGCCCTGAATTTTCTCCCACAATGTCTGATTTATCATTAAGTCATACTTGTTATTTCGTATATAATTTAGAATCCTTGTCTCATGTTTGTGTTATTATCTTGTTTTTTCATGTTTACGTATAAATTATTATTTGATCTGATAGGTATCACAACTACAAATTGATATACCTATCAGCCTATTTGTTTATATTTACGTTAAACTGAGCGTTGGTAGAGATGAATGATGAATCATTCAGATAAAGCCGACTTTGCACATGCGTTACTAAAGTGTCACATTACTCTCTGTAATCTTCTTTTAACCAAGACCAGGTATGTATCACTGGTGAAGACAGACATCCTCCTCATCTTCACGGGAGTCCATCTATGTTTTAAAACAGGCTGCCGTGACCCGGATTCGAACCGGGGTTGCTGCGGCCACAACGCAGAGTACTAACCACTATACGATCACGGCTGGTTGAAATGCTTATCAGCAGACCAGATCTGAACAATTTCTGACAATTAGTGCATAAAGATTGGACTTGTAAACATATAGATGAGTAATGTTCTACCTGATGAATTATCTTTTTTTAGTCTGAGGTACAGTCAGTCTGGACGTCCTTTTTTAACAACTATAAATCTCACACAACAGCTCACACAATGGTGTTTTATTATTTAATGAAATTTGTGTGTCTGTGTTTGATGTTCCTGAAGACCTGAATATTGTTTTAATGCTTATGGTTAAAATAAAGGCATCTAATTAAAGCATCTAGGCCTAAATATAATATATAATGACTGTATCACAGCACAGATACACTAAAGAATACAGAGGTACTGGGGTTATGTCTTAAAAGAGAGAACAATGATATTTGCCATTTTTAGGGAGGCTAACAGAAAGTTCTAGCTGCCAGGAGGTAAAATTTATCAATGTCTAATATAAATTTATCCTGCATAACCTCTGGGCAGCCATGGATTACTGTTTTCTATTTACTTTTTGCACTATGAAACATCTATCCACTTATATTTTTCCAAATTTGCAACAGTCGCAGTGACATTTAATCAGTGGCATTTAACCAGACGCTGTTTGTCCCCATGCTAATAGCATCCAGACCTACTCTAATCATCCCTGCACTGAAGAAGGTCAAACTCGCCTCCCTTTGTGAGTTGAGGCCAGTGGCAATGACCTCAGTCTTAACGAAGTCCTAATATCTCTCAGTGTTTTCTTATCTCAGACATATTACATCCTAAATCCTTGACCCCCTGCAGTTGAACCTGCAGGGCGAAGCGACTGCTGTGTAAACATGGCCCTTTCATCTGTTCGAGAGCTTCTTTAAAACTCAACAACGCTGCCCTCAGGATACTGTATGTGGGACATACAGTAGCTGTGACTTCAGCACCCTCATCCTGGAAGTGCTGTGTGGGCAAATTTCCCAGCTGAACATCACTTCATAAATCTGCTAGTGGATATTATTAGACTACCGTGACCCCACCTGTCTTTGCTGTATCGCTGAGAGAGATAAGTTGCTCTATCTCCCACTCTACTCCCTGTACACCAATGCCTGCACCCCTCGCTGCCTGTCTGTCAAGTGGTGCTTTGTACTTTTGGTCCTCATGATCACAAATGAAAACGACTGTCTGCTACAATCTGTCATCAGCAGTTAAAAAAGTAAAGCAAAGGAATTGGAAATTATACACCATTTATATGATAAATACTTGAATGTCTCAAACATATATTCTGGTCATGTGTTACACATTGCTCCTTTAAATATTTAAAATAGCTTAACCTTGAGCAGCTATGAGAGTAACATACTGCTTACACATTCATGCATTAATGTTAATAATGTCATAAATAATACATAATAATCTAACAGTTGCAAAGGACAATTTCATGTAGTACTGTAGCACTTTCACTTTAATACATTTGGTATGTTTTTTATTCTAATAATATTTGTGTAATTTTGAATACATGACTTTAATTGAACAATTTTGTTATCAATAAACCATTTGATTCCTTCTTCCAACACTGAACGTTTTAATTTGAGGACCTAAATATTGTAATGACTAACTTCAATCCAAAAAGCCAGAAAGAGTGTATGAAGTAAAAGACTTCTGCATTACAATCAAGCTTTGCAGAGTTATAAAATACTCAGTCTGTGTCACTGAGCCTTTGGGCGGAACAGTACGTCAAGAGCAGGGGAAAAAAAAGAGAAATGCAAAGAAAAAATGGCACCATTTTAAATATATGACCAAGAGAAGGGCAGAACTTTCCCCTGATGCATTCCACACCCATTTACTTGTCAGATGTGATTAAAAGGCGTCAGCCTATCCTATACCAGTGATGTACTTGTTCCCTTCCCTCAGGAAACCTGAGTCACATACATTAGCTAAATTGCTGAATTTTTTGGTCCCCTGTGAGCCAGTGAGTAGGCGGAGATCCTCAGGCAGATTCTTCTAAGTGTTCGTCAGTCCCAGCTTGAGACTAAAGGTGACCAGACTTTTTGCTCTCAGGGCCTCTCGACTCTGAAACACCCAGTCAGGGAATATTATGCCAGCAGATTCACTGTCTTTTAAATCACTCCTCCTCCTCTCACTTTTACAGTATTAATATAAAAGTCATCTGTTAATGTCACTTTTTGCTTTAGTGCTTGTGTTTAATGTATTTCTTTAATACAGCGGTGGAGTATTTCCATTCTCTGCTATTATATACCTCTACTCCGCTTTACTTGTACCTTTTTTAATCATCTACATTTATTTAACAGCTTCTGTTACTTAAAGATTGAGGTTGTAGACACAAAACATCTGATCAGTATAAATATGGTATAAATGGTACACAAAATGATGAAACCCAGCTCTGTATTAAAAAGCAGTAACTTTCAAATGATTATTAAATGCATTGTAATATGTATTCAATAATACATTACATTTAAAATAATTCTTGTAAGGACCATTTTGTTTTTTGTGAGTATTGTTGCTTAATACTTTATTTAGTTTAGTGGTTCCTTTTCTGGCATTTCAACCGTCAGCTTCCACTATCTCTTGTCAATACTAAAATATCTGAGGAAGAAACAAATAAAATGTTATCCAAAGCTATTATTATAAACTGTTATTAATGTCAAATCCATAATTTATGTTTGCTTTTTATTTTGGCTTTCAAGTATGAATGTTTTCAGAAGAGCCTTGATAGCAGTAGTTAAACATTTCACCACAGAGTGGCGCAACAGCTCCATAAACAAACACTGATTCTGTCACTCATTTCTGAGCCTGCAATCGTCCCTCTCTTTGCCGCTTTTCGTCTGTCCGTCCCCGTCCTTCCTCAATACTCTGCGATGATCCATAATCACCAACCCGTGTGTCTCCATCAACATCCATCACTCTTTATGGAGTTTCACTGTCAGGGCGCAGAGGAGAGAAATCGTGAGAGAGAAAAAAAGACAGCCTTCCAGTCAGGGGCAGAGGGAAGGCTACTCCGCACTCTATTTCCAAATGACCTCCCAGATAGAAAGAATGTGTCCCTGTCCACACACTTTGAACGGCCAGTCTGAGGTGTTAACCTGATGCCTTTTTGCTCTGTGATCAGGATCGCCCTGCTGGCCTGCTCATTTCATTTGAATAAACTGCTTTTTCACAAATGTATACTTTCAGAGATGTATCAGCTTTCTTTATGAACCAATCCATTGCTTTGGGATTTTGAATCATGTTTAGTGATTTTTTTTCTAGAAAAGGAATTTAATATGGCCATAAACCTGTTGGGAAGCAGGTTTTATTTTACTGAGAATTAATGAACTCTCTCAACATGATTAGAATAAAAACAGCAATATGAAACATATGAAATAAGAGATCAAAACCCAATGTGGAATCAACAGTATATTTTGCATCGCCATTCTGTTTTTGACCTGAGTTAATGTAATTTCCTGTCAAGACAGCCATTGCATGAAACACTAACAGCAAAGTTCACTGCACTGAAGACATGACAAAAGATAAGTGAGAATCAGGCAGGTAGTTTTTAAGGCTCCACACAGCAGGTTATAAATCAGTGCATGTATGTGGTACTCAACTACTGAGACCCTGCATGTGGCTGACTGCTCCACTGCTTTGATTAAAGCTCAGGAGGTGGAGCAAAGGTAAGTCACACCAGCATGGGAGCAGTGACCCTGTGGAGTTTTCTCTAGGATGATGGCTGAAGTGCAGTTGACCTGTATCATGGGTGCAGTAACACTACATCAAAGGCTTTACTGTTTGATGTGCTACATTAGACTGAACCGCAACATAATAAATTGCGGCTGTGTAAAAAGTTCATCACATAATCTCACAAGTCATTTATTTATTGGGACATTCTGTCTTCTGCTGAGATGATGACAGCTTCATTGCACTGTGCAGAGCATGTGTCCAAGGTGCTCCACCAAAACTGTGCTAAATGGAGATGCATGTTGGAAAATGTTGTGTGAGAAGAGCATTCATGAGAAATGTTTGAGAAGAAAAAGCGTCTATAGTCTTGACATTGCCAAGATGTGACATTTAATGACCCAAAGTATGGAAACATTCTCCACAACCCATGTGTAATGGAAAATGTAACATTTCTGGCTCTATGTGTCTGTTAAACTTATGTCTTCTTGTCATTCAGACAAGAAGGTCTGTTGTGTAAATGTTTGCTATGTCTTTAACCTTCAAATTCAAGTTCTTAATTCTTACATGCACATGTGCAGTGAAGCAGTTGTTGGCAATAAAACTCCTCGGTCTCAGGCTCCTTCCAAGACTTAAATATATGTATAAAAAATATGTATGTGTGTATATATGAAATACATATGAAAATATGTTAACAAATCCAAGTTAGAATCCGTGACAAAAAATAGTGCAACAGCTGAAACACAGTAATAGTTACACACAGTACAAGCAGGTTGTGTAATTATGTTGTAAATGGTAGAGGTAAATGCATAATCGCAACAGGCTGGAGAGTTATGGATTTAAATATATATACTGTGATGGAAACAGGCAGTTAAGCAGGTACATCAGTGCATTCACAGCTGGAGAGCAGTCAGCAGTGAGTTACAAAGTAATGATATCAAGGCAGAAGAGTGTTTTCTGATATCTCTCTCTCTCTCAGGTTGCATCATGGGTACATTTTAAAAACTTTTTTTTTTTTTTTATACTGAAGCTTTTCACAGCGAATACCCCTGATTAAATCCACCCTTGACTTTAAATGCTCTTAAATATGAACTCTATCTTTAATAATACTTTTTTATGAACATTTACACTAAGAGGAAAAAGATGCTTTCTTGCTGCTTATTAGCCCAGAACTGCATCATCCTCCTGTGCAGCATTTGGGGAGGTGGAAGTCCTGTCAAGTGTACAGGTGCATTAAAGAATCTCTCTGTGACACGTACACCTTAGAGATAACGCTGAAAATCATTGGAGTCATCCTTTAGGCAAGACAGCTTGCATCAGTCAGGCTTTTCGGAGTCAAAAACTCTCAGAGGTTCTGGTCGTACGCTACTGAGCAGCCACTCTCAGCTGAGAGCCAGTGTAAGTTTGTGAGTGTGATGCAGAGCTGTTTTTTTTTCTTCTTCTTTTTAAAAAAGAGCAAGTATGTTCACTCAACCATTTCTGGGTCAATAACACTAAAAAAGCCACCGGTCTCCCTCCTCTCATCTCAATCAAAGCTATTGCATTAGTAATTTAGAGCGGCCGTAAAAGGAAAATAACTTGCCTCATTTAAATGCTAATTTGTCGTCAGCTGAGGATTCAGTACAATGGCAACAGGTTGGCAGAATATGGAGTATATTGTGCGAGGGCTCATAGATCAGACACAAAGACAGTTTTCTAACGACGTTTCCCCATAAAAATCTTTTATTTCTTCATACATCTTTTGTGGCCCAGCAGTGCTGCAAAAATACACAGGAACCAGTGGTCCGCACTGCTGCCATGACTGAAAATCATTACTGATGCTTCTTATTTCAATCACACTTTCTCCGCCAATGGTGACAGTAACCCAGGGCTCATGCAGGTAGGCTGTATTCAGTCCATCTCTTTTAAAACATGGTGCCAGAGAGCACTGGCTTCTCTGCGGTTGATAAAATGGACATAATTACACACACATCACTTTTAGTTTAAAGAATACAGGAAAAAACTCTTAATGGAAAGAGCGATGCTTCTATTTTGACTCCAAACCAATATTTAAATATGCAATATTTTGATCCAAGTCAGATCCTTATCAAGTTGGTAATGCAAGGTTACCACATTAATATACAGTGTATGGTGATTTACATACATTAGCCACAACCATGTACATGCATGCTAGGGTATTTTAACAGATAAATATGATGCATCATGCATTCCTTTAGTGCAGCGTTAATGCACTTTTGATTGAGTTTTTTATTTATCAATAGAAATTTGAATAGATTAATAGATAAGAATCAATAGAAGAAACAATAAAAAGCAAACCACGTATTCCTTCCTGTCTTTGTTTCCAACTTTCCCCTCCTCTTTACCTTGTTTCCTATGTGTGCCTTCATCCTTTTCATCATAACCACCCTCATCTCTTTGTTCTGCCTTTTTTTCTTGTCACTCAGCTGTTGTCATGCTGTTATCTTTCAGCAACAGAACACATTTTAGTTGATTTTAGTTCCCTACATGAACACTACTTCATTTGTTCCCTCTTTCTATTCCTTGCCTTTCTCCTATAATCTCTTCTTTTCCTCCTTCCTATGTTCCATCTTCCTGTCTTCCTCCTCTCTTTCCTCTCTTTGTTGTTTCTGCCCTTCTGTGATTCAGTCCTTTTTCACTTTTATATTTATTTCACCCCTCCCATTGTAGAGTTTGCTAAGAGGGTTTATTTGTGTGTTTGTCAGCAGGATTACAGAAAAATACTGGCCTGATATTCAAGGAACTTGGTGGAGAAATGTAGCTCAGGAGCCATTATGGAGCACTCAGGGGCAGTTGTTTCATGAGAGAGGTGGTACAATTGTAACATATTTTCCTCAAAACCAAGGCATTTCTGCAGAAACATGAATACAAATATATCATACAACTACTCTTATATAAATCAAAATGTAAACTTTCTGCAACAAGTTTTACCAAGGTTACCAAGGAAACAATTTTTGACCTTTACCCTTCACAAGAAAAAACATCAGTTTAGAGGTGTATAATAAATGCATGACTGAGATGCTTCAGCGATGCACAAGAATGTTTTTGAAATAATTCTAACAATTTTAAATAAATCAACGCATTTATAGTTAAAGATTTACAAATAATAAAAGTGTAAATATATAAGTCTAGGCATAGGCTATTTATTCGTATTAAAAATTTCAACATATCCTTCCTTTTCTTTATTTCCTCCCTGTCTATGCTACTTGCTTTCTTCCTCCAGCACATCTTTTTCTATCCCATCCTCCTTTGATGTTTTGTGGTTCTGATCTTCCTTTCTTCTTTCTTTCTTCATTGTATTGGTCTGTCCTTCCATCATTTTGTCCCCTTTCCTACCATTTTCACTCCTCTCATTGTTTGTTCTTTGGTTCCCCTCCTTTCTTTCCTCTTTCTTTACTTCTTTCAGTTCTGCCTTTCTCCCCCTTTTCCTTTGATTTTTATTTAAAATCCATAATCCATAAAAATCCATCTGTCTATTTCTCCTCTTGTATACTGCTTCCTTCCTTTCTTCCCTCCTTCCTCTATTTTTCCTCCTTTTTTTCCTTCTTTCTTCCCTCTCTGTGATTGAGCAACCTCCCTGCAAACACTGTCGATCTCCAACTCCACCATTCTCCCATACTCTTCTTTTTTTTAATTTGTCCCATCTCCTCCCTCTTTGCCCGCTCTCTCTCACCGGCTATCTGAATCTTTAACCTCTTTCAATCTGTCTCTCTGTGTCATCCTCTGTCTCTGTCACTGTTTCTCACTCTCTGTCACTCTCCGTCTGTCTCGCTCCATCTTTCTCATTCTCTGCGTCGGTCTGCAGCCATCCTCGCTCTGTCTCTTTGTGATTGAGTGAGTTGAAAAGTTAGTTGGATACCCTTCTACTGTCCTTCAAGGTTAACCACAGAGACACACACAGATACACACACACACACACACGCACACACGAAAATGCACACACTGACCTTTCTGTGTACATCATTTCATTGGCTCTTATAAGTCTTTTCACTCTTGCTTGACATGCTTG
>JAPZDV010000008.1:8479680-8512406 GCA_029814665.1 Acanthurus lineatus
TCTTGCTTGACATGCTTTGTTTAATGTACGTAAGAACATCTATTATAACACAAGTACATTTTGTGAGTGAGTGTGTAGGTGTGTGTTTGCATGTTTGCATGAATGTGTGTGTGCATGTGTGCATGTCTGTGTGTGTGTGCATGTGTGTGTGTGTGTGTGTCTGTCTGTGTGGGTATTTGTGACTGGCTCATTTAGATTGTGGACCGTATGAATTTCCATTATGCAGGGTTGACAAGGAAATGGCCCAATTTTTAATTGGTGGGGATTCGACTGCAACACAAGGTCATTGGCTGATAATATGTCAATTATCCGGTACACAGCTGAGAGAGTGAGCTGAGCAGGAGAGAGAGAAAGAGAGACAGAGAAAAAGATAGAGAGAGAGAGAGGAGGAGGAGGAGGAGAGAAAGAGAGATGGAGAAGTAAAAAGGAGAGGAGAGCAAAGGATGGACACAGCCTCATTTGACTTGTCAGCCATCTATCCCAGTAGTGATCTGAGAGACTAAACCACACACCACACACACACGCACACACACACAAGCACACACGAGGCAAAGTCACCTCCAGGCACAACAGCAGGAACTCTTCAAAGCACCACTCAACTCTTTCTTTTGTTCCCCTTCTCCTTCTATTTTGTCTTCTTGCATGTCCAGGTTAACAAGGTGGTTTTATATGCAGAGAAGATGCAGCTTGATATGTTGTTTGAATTTTGCTGTTACCTGGTAATGCAGCTTAATATTTATTGAACAAAATGATTTAACTATTTTTAAATTAAACAGAACGGCCAATTTTTTTTCCTCCTTTTTGTCTCCTTTTTTCATCTCCATCTGTCCCCTCACCATGCGTGTGTTTGTTTGCTATTTTAGAACATTCAGTATTGCCAGGGCTGAATTAGCACAACTGCTGTTAATTGTGATAGAGATCAGCGGTTGTTAAATGGCCTAGTAAGTGCTTCCACATCAAGGCTCGAAACATTTTTGTTATTGTCTGTTTCTCTTCTCTTCACTGGTAAATGTCAAATCCAGAGTTTAATAGAAAGGTAACGTATCAACTGTCTATAAGAAAAAGAAGGAATAGTTACATTGTTACATTTAGGTCTCCATTGCCTGGTCTTTCCTGCTCATAAAAACAAATTACTGAAATATAATGTTAGCAGGGCAAACGAGTTTCTACATTTTTTAGAAACGTTAAAATGTCTTGCCTTATTCTTTAGCTTTAGAGTCGAGGAAAGGCATGTAACAGTACATGGCAGTAAAACACCAAAGCTGCATGTTTACTGTCAGAAATAAAAGAGAGGAAATAAAATCAGGTCAAGCCAAAAGATCTCTTTCCATCACATGATTACACATCTTTTCTTTAACCACCAAAAACTTTTTTTTGAGGTTTTTTCAAGCTTAAGATAAAGCTACACATTTAAAGTGTCAAATGTTGTTCAATACTTTTTCAAGCCCCTCACTGTCTAATACAGACACACAAGTGTCTATATGAGATGCATTAGGGTTACACCAATGTCTAAAGTACAACATATCAACTGCTCAATTTGACATATTAGGAAAAACAACACTGCTCCAAGAGGGTGGAACATTGGGGGAGAAACCTAAAGTATAAAATAAATTGTCCTAAACCTAAACAAACAGCGACTGTTCGACAACTGTGTCTGTTCCACAACTTAACCATGCGTTTCAAAGGCTTTTTGGCAGAAAAGCTTTGGCTGTCGCACACAGATGGTAAAGGGTAACTTGGGCATCTGCAGGGGCGTGACAAAGCAGCGTCAATATTTTACAATCTGGCATGAGAACTTCTCGAAATGTGCACATGAAATAATCAAGTAGATGCAAAGTCACCCACTCTCTTCCTCTTTAACCACTTTCAGTCTTTTTCTTTGTTTTTTTGTTTTTGATGCGGTCCCCCTTTTGCTCAGCTGAGGCTTCACTCAGATGTGACTTCAACACTTCTACAGACCGCTAGTCTCTTTGCTGTGTCTATGTGTGTTTATGTAAAGCTTCAGTTGTTTCTGTCTTCATGTCTCCCTCTATTCCCCCCGTTACTTCCTCTTCCATCTCCTTGCCTCTCTGCTCTCACCCTCAGTCTTGTTCCTCCTCTGTGCCTTCTTACTCTTTTACCTCGTTCCTCTACACCTCACTCTACTTCTTCTCCTTCCTCCTCTTTTTTTTAAACCTTTGCTTTTTTTGCCCTCCTCTCCTGACTCTTCTCTCGCAATCTTTTCATCTCGACATGTGTGTCAATTTCAATGAAGTGGCTCTCTGTGGTGATGCCGAGACGGGCGGATCATGGAGGGACGGCGCAATGGAGGGCCGAAGGGACAGATGCACCATGCGAGAATTAACGGAGGAAGGATGGAGAGACATCTGATATTCTCTCGCTGGGGCAGTCATGAGTGCAGTTACAATCTGTAAAAACACACACACACCCACACGCACAGTTGGGAAATGAGCACAGGGGAAATCTGTGCCCTCTCAAACAGAGAAAATTAACACAACAGGAAATTGGTTTCTGTTTTCTGTGCAAATGTGACAGTATATCCCTTGGTAAACGATATATAAATGATATGTGCAATTTATTAAGCTTCAAAGAGAATGAGCAAGAAGAAAGAGAAAAAGAAGCAAACAAACTTTAGTTTGAAATTTTGATAAGTATGGAGGTTTACCTACGAAGTTCCATACCATCCTCATAACTGTGCATTTATGTGGAGGAGTTACAACTAGCAGATTGTTAGCTTAGATGTACTTAGCTTCGCACAAAGAACAGAAATAGGGAAAAAAGACTCGTCAAGCTCAATCTAAAAGAAGTACATCCATTTAGTATCAGTGCCTCTAGTGTTAATTTATCAACACATCAACTCGTTAACATGTTTGGCAGACACATATTGACACATACACACACACACACACACACGTATATATATATATATATATATATATACATATATGAATAAATAAAACGATATTTTGGAGGTGACTGACGGAAGTGGAAACAACAAGTGAATCAATGCATGAAGGTGGAGAGTGTGTAAATCCAACCCCAAGTGGATGGTATAGAACAAAAAGTAGCATACAAAGGAAAAGGAGTGACAGTCTGCACAATTAATATTGAAACCTTACACATTTTTATTGATAATTTTCTGTTTCAACTAAATAGATGGTTGTCTGAAAAATATCTTCAAGATCAAAAAGCTGCAAAATTCAGTCACTAAGTTAACATTTTTCAATTTGTTTTTCTTCTACGTATAATGCTACACACAGTAGCCAATTTTTGAAAAAGCCTCACCTAAAGATTATTCAACTGAATTATAGGTGTCTCTTTCCCTATATTAGGGAAAGTCTTTTTGGGCCTAATGGCACCATGTGACCAACACCATGGTTGCAATGCTATGGTTTGGCCTGCTTATCTTTTTTGCATCAAAGTCTGGCTCACTTCCTGGGGGCTTGTTTTATCCCTATTCACATTAGCAGAAGGCTACCTGGGAAGATAGTACCAGCAAGTCTCTAATGCTCATGTTCTTTGGGCTCCAGGACCCATGTATTCACTTAGGTCATTGTCTCTGCAATGTGAATTGGCTTTTTTGGCTTCATGCACTACTGAGTAATGCCTATAGGAATTAATGTGGCCCCACCTCTGATGCTGTATCCAGATCTAATTATACATCCATGCATTAAATTGCTATTGATCTTCTCATCTAACTCTCCAACAGAGAGGGAATAAACATATTTCCCAAAATGTCAAACTAGTCTTTTTAACTTACACCATTAGAACAAACAAACACACACACACACAAACAGTATGCACACACTTTTTTCTCCTTTTTCCATTCTTGTGACACTCTGACAAACTATTCAGGCGACCTTGTCTAGTAAAAAAATCAAGCGCTGTAGCAGTGATTTTCCTCAATGATCACTGTGAGTAGGTACGAAAACTGACCACTCTGAAGGGCAAGTTTCCTGTTTCCATGTTTTTGTGAGTGCAGTAAACATGTTCATTGTTGTACATGAATTGGGTAACGGCTGTGTTTTCTTTTGTGTGTTTATAAAGGGAAAAGAAAAAAGATCCTTGCTTGTGTGTGCCTTTTATGACTGTCTGTAAGTGTGCTTGAATGTTGTAGGTGTGTATTTGTGTTTTTCGTGTGTCCACATGTGTGGTGACTGTCTGTAGCTGAGTGTTTCCCCTGGCTTATTTCTGATAGACCACTACTGGGTGTTGTTGAGATGAAAGGAATGCTGGGAACTCATCTCACGCTATGAATCCTGGGTAAGTAGCGTGTGATGTGAGTACATCCTCTTCACTCAGTGAAAACTGGCTTTCATCCCTTATCCGCTCCTTCTATCAATATCCCCTCTTTCTGTCTACTAACCTCGTCCTCGCCCCCATTTCTTTCTTCTTTTCCTCATCTCTGGGTTTTTCTTTGTTGTATTTTTTCTGTCTTTTCTTTTCCCTGCTCATTTATTCTCCTCATTCTCACACCTATTTCATTCCCTCCTTTTTATTCAGCTCTCCTCTACTTTGCTCTTCTTTCTATCAAACTCTTTTAAATTCTTCCCCTTTCCTTGACTCTTCTTTTTTTCTCTTGCCTTTGCTGTTATCTACTCATTGTCTCTCTTCTCCTCTCAACTTCTATACATTCTTTTTCCCTCTCTTTTAATTTCATATTCTTCCTTCCTGTTCTCCTTTTTCATTTCTTTTCTTCTTTTGTTTCTTTTTACTCTTCTTTTACTTATTCCCAATTAATTTCCTTGTCTTTTCCTTTCTTTTCTTGTTCCCCCTCTTGTTATTTCTTTCTATTTGTTCCTCTTTACTCTTCTTTCATTTTAAATTTCATTTTAATCCTTTTTTTCCACTGATTTCCCGTTTCCTTTCCTTTACACTCTTGCCTTTTCTTCTCTCATCTTTTCCACTTTTCCCATTTCCTTTCCTTTCCTAAACACGTTCCTTCAGCCTTTTTTCTTTATTTCCTGTTTCCTCACATTTTTCCTTACATTTTTCTTCTCACCCTTTCTTCTCTCTTCTTTGCTTACTTTTTCATGCCTCTTTTCTCCCCTCCCTAGCCTCTTATAATCTCCATCTTATCAGTGTATTGTTGTTCTCTACCTTCTTTTGTTTCCTTGATAATTTCTTTTGCCTTCCTCCCCTTCCTTCCTCCTTTCCTTTTTTCCTCCTCTCCTCCTTTCCATTCTACTTTCCTCTTCTTTCTACTCAACTGTTCTAAATTCCTCTCATCTCCTCTCCTGTGAACACAAAATGATCAAAGTGCCCATTCTGGCCATGACAGTTCAATTTTACCAGGACGTGCACGCAGACACACACACACTCACGCACACACACACACACTAACTTTTGCATACTTTTCAACAGGGTGTACATGCGGTAAGTGAGCCTTTATGTGCTTAGATGGCAAACTTGGTGCACTTCTGCTTGAGCAAGATGGATAAACTTCAGCTGGTTCTGTAATAATCTTATAAAGGTAATTTGACTCACCTTTCATACCCTCCAAGTTTAAGATTTTATGGACAAAACCAGGATGAAACTTACCACACAAAACCTCCACAATTTCCCTTTTCTCCCTTCTGAGCAGGAAACCTCAACTAGGAGCAGCCAATGCAATAGAAGACTGTTTCAGGTAACCAACAAAACAAATAAATGGTGAAAACTGTCATGACTTTTAAATTAAGTACATCACAAAATCCATAACTTTAGGGTCACAATTTTATGGTACATAATAAAATCTAAGGCAAGATACTATTCACCTCTTTTTCTACCAGAACTAGGGTGCTGCCAAATTGTTTCATTTTGTCATCTAACCTCTGTTTTAGACCTGAAGTAACGATGTTTTCTATTGTTGTCCATAGTGGGGAAACTCTGGGTTTTCCATTTCAGAAAGCCAAGTAAGTCAAAACCAAAACCATATGATGATTCGTACAACAAGTATAAACATATTTTTAGAGAAAAAAACAAAAACAAAAACAAAAAACAGTTGAAGTGTCAAATGGGAGGGGATTGGCTTTGGAGAAAATTGCTGCTTGAGTCAATGCATAAATTTGAAGGTAGTGTATTCACTGAATATTTGATCACATTTGTATTACGTGTGAAAACTTGTGGAATGGTTTTGAACAAAAATATTTTTTTTTACTTAGGCGAAATTCCACGAGTGAAAAGTGACTTGGTGACTTGGTGACTTGGATCAGCTTAAATGAAATAAGTTCAAAAAAGCACAGCCTAGGTGTGATAGGCTCGTGATGACACCTCACTTTAATCATATTTGACATAGGCCCACTGAACAAAGTAAATATACTTATCATTGCCCAGTGAAGACCATGTGTAAAACGCATAAGGGAAACACAAAGAATCAGCTCAGATGTGGCACTTCCACAATGGGTGATGATGTGATGACGGATACAGTTGTGCAAATATGCCTATTGTGAAAAAATGATACCCCTTAACTATTTATTAATTTATGATTAACAGTCACCCGATGTAGCCTGCATTGGTATAACTCCTTGGAGAATAATGCAGCCCAGACAAAAGGGCATGCTGTGTTCAACAAAACAGTATGTTTTATATAGTATACTTAACAGGCTAGGCTAAATAACCAACCTGAAGTTTTATAATGGCAGAATGTAAAACTCCAATACAATGTGCTACACGCGGACGAAGTAAATAAATGAATGAAGAAATTAAACAGCGTTTCTGATCCTGTAAGAGGGAGGACAAGGGAGGACAAAAAGACAAGATGCCTAAACCACGTACATGACTTCAGTTGCAGACCAGGTTACCAGAGTTACTAGCTCAGAGCTTAAGTTATTAAGGTATGTTACAACATATTAGACTACAACTTAACACACATACCATACCATGCCACGTATATGACAAACAAACAGGTTGCTATGTTGGTGTCTATTCTGCCAGCAACTAGCACACTATAGATAATGTTGGGCGATTCAGATAAAAGCACCAAGTACCTGTTTGCATCTCAGTGCACAAGAAATGAACTGGGTACACACTGACTTCTTAGTTAAGAGGTCCAACTTGTCCTGATGGATGTGACACACTGCAACATGGTTCAGCCTCTGCTGTGTCATAGTTGTGTGTAACCGAGTCTTTAATCGTCTAAGAGCACTAAAAGCTCCTCTTTGCCTCAGAGGACGAGACTGGTACCACAAGGAGTAACCTCACCAGGGTTTCAATTTCAGTGAATAAGCCTCGCACCTCAAACCTTTGAGAATATTTGTAGTCTCTCCACAGGAACTGTACAGGTAATTATGTTTGAACATAGGTAGCTGGACTTCCAGCAGCTGGGCATTAATTTCTGGATAGTCATGAACCACAGGGTTAATATCTCTAGAAAGCAAGATGTTCTCCAGCTTTTGCAGGGTAAGAAGCCCACCCTGCTGGAAACGTTCTGTGAACTGTGTGTGAATGGTGTCAAGTACCTTATAAAACTCAACTCTGTAGTATTCCATAGGAGTTTTAGGACTGAAACCACTTGATTCTCCACTATAGCGCTTGGGTGGTTGTCGAACTCTTGGCATTGTTATAGGTTCTAAGTCTATAGAGTTCACAACTGTAGATGCCTTCTCAAAAAGGCTTTGTAAGGCTTCATCACTTCTCTTGCCATTGAAAGTAGACTGAACCTTACAAACAGCAGCCTGCATACCAGAGCATAGATGTTCATGGCATGGATATGCAACTGACATTTAGCGTGTTCTGAGAACCTCTGGATAGCCTTTTTCCAATTTCTAAAGCCTACACTCACAAAGGCAGGGTCACACTTGCTTGCAAATGTTGACTGATTCAAATAAACTTTGGCACAGTGAAAACATATGACCCCTTGTAAAGTGGAACTGTAATGCAACCAAGGAAAAGTTGTGGACCATTTTTGTTGAAAAGTCAACACGCATTTAGCTCGCTTCTGCACTACTATAAACTTAGGATCAGGTTGCGCAGGCTTTGTGCAGATCATGATGTCTGTAACATCAAATCCTTCTCTGTCCCTCTTGTCGGTGTTTGACTGGTCCCTAACATGGGTCTCAAGTCCCTGTGGGAAACATGACAAGAAGACTTGTCAGTCTCTGAAATAACAAACTATTAAATGAATGTATTGTAAATATCAGTAACACTATTCACAGTTAAATTAAATTTCCTTGCATTCTCACCTGCTCATTTGCCTGACTGCTTCCCTCACCATGTGTCCCTCATTGAGGAAACCACACGAACCAAATATCAGTTCAGTGTTCTGACAGTGTGTGTTTGCATGCATTATTTCGTTTTTTAAGGTCTGCTACCTGGTCATCTGTGCCTCCTGCGCTGCCTTTCTCTGTGCTCTCTCTCCCTTTCTTTGGTCACCTGATCCTCTGTTGCCTGCACTTTCTCCGTCACCTCCTTTGTCACCATCTTCACTCTGTCTCTCTTCAACTACTGCACCTCCTCTGTCACCTCCTTCTCTCTCTCTCTTCAACTACTGCACCTCCTCTGTCACCACCTTCACTCTTTCTCTCCTCATCTGTGCTTCCTCGTCTCCCTCTCTGGTCACCTGCCTCTCTCTCATGACCTGTGCCTCCCTGGCCATTTCCTTCTCTTTGGTTACCTGTTCGACAATCACATTCTTGAACCTGATATAAAAAAGAGCTGAGTTAATGTACAAATGGTAACAGCCCGGTTAAAAATGACAAGTGAGGTCAAAGCAGAATTCAAGGAAATACATTCAGTGACTTTATACAACAGTGACCTTACGACTACGCTACTGAGAAATGTAGTTAAACTAGTAACACTGCTACCCAACACTGCGTATTGGAGCAAAGTCAGCAAACAGCTACTTAAGTTACAACTCAGTGAAAACTGACATTGGTCCTACACAGTACATCCCTGACACCCTCTGGCTTTACCTCACAGGACACTGGCAATCTAACAACTAGCTTGCCAACTCCAGTCACAAATCATCAGCTAACTTAACAATACGGGTATTTACCTCTTTTTGGTCAGGATTTTTTCTTTTTTATTAGGGGTTGGTGTCGACCAACAATGAAAAATTGTTGTCTGTCTGCCTTTTTGTGCTCTTTTCATGTTTCCACGGTTCTGCTGTCTCCATCCATTGCCTTCTTTCAGAGTTGTCGGATATCGGGGTTTTCTTATAAATGGATTGTATGAACTTATACTCTTATAACACATCCATGGATTTTCACCAAACATGATTTTAAAAACAGGCCATGAGTTCAAGTTTAGGCACAGAGTTTGTTTAACCTTCTCTCTAAAACTGTTTTCGTGTCTTTTCATTTGGTTAAAAAAAAAACCAAAACAATTTATTTTAAATTTTGGAATTTGATCTGGAAATGCGTTAGTTGTCATTTTTGACCTTTTTTCGTCAGTGGCCAAGCTACCGGAAATGCCGTGTCAGCTTTAGCGGAAGTTAAATGATAAAATGCAGACGATTAAATATTATTGGTATTATTGATTAAAACTCCAATTATGTTCTCAATTGACAGTTAACCGTTTAGTTCACAAAATATAAAAAGTAGCAATAATTTCCCAGACAACAGCTTGGAATTTTGTTTTTGAAATGGGCCTTTCTGCCCAATGAGTGCTACTTTTGCTTTTGCTGTAACAACTTAAATAAAATTTTAATTCTTGACAGAGTATGTAAATGCTGTCCTGCAGAAGTATTATCTAAAAAATATATATATTTCCAATCTGGCCTTTGTGTGTATAAACTGTCGGTCTGCGCCTGCGCCTGGGGTGAACAATGACA
This sequence comes from Acanthurus lineatus, assembly GCA_029814665.1. Classification (NCBI taxonomy): domain Eukaryota; kingdom Metazoa; phylum Chordata; class Actinopteri; order Acanthuriformes; family Acanthuridae; genus Acanthurus; species Acanthurus lineatus. The sequence goes on from JAPZDV010000008.1 coordinate 8,489,432, forward strand.
TTAAGTTGCCATAGGAACGGCAAGTTCGTCAGGTGAAAGGGTTAAGCAGGTGAAGTTAACATCTTTTAATTAGTAGGCCCAATAAGATAGCTAGCTGGACTTTACTAGTAGCAGCAGCTATGAAAATTTGAGCAAGTTCCTGGAAAAAGACGGTGAAAGAAAACTCATTAAACCAAAGAAAGAGAGAAAGATAACCCGGGTTAGAAAAGTTTCAGCATATCTAGCATGGCTAGCTGCTAGCTTACTTTACGCTTTCGGTACTACTCCCAGGTAGATAGCAGCTACGGAGTTTGGATTTCTGGACGTGTAAAAACCGTAAAAAGTGCCAGTCAGAGAGAGAAAACTTTTAGACACTTCGAGCCAAAAAGAGGGAGCCGGGACACACACAATGGACTTGAGAGGACTGGAACTGGAGAACCGAAATATCAATGGAGTCCCTTTCCATACAGAGTGCGAAGTCTTCTTCGAACACCGGTAGGTGAAACCAACATACTCCCTTTACCTGTTGGTTAAATGGCCCGCCGTGGCTGTCTCTGTGACTGAATTCAACGCTGCTATGCATGTGAGCATGTGTTTATTTGTTTCTTGTAATATACTTGTCTACGACTTATTACTAGGTAAGGTCAACACAAACACTCAGCACCATGGACAGCGTCTCTGGGGGCTGCAAGGTGTCCGAGGTTTTTTTTGTTGGCTGTACAGGAATCTGCTGGTTGCTGATTGCATGTTTTAGTGGGGACATTGTAAACTGAATATGTTACCGTATTTTTTGTTGTTCTGTTTCACCCCTGGTTTGTACCTGTGTCTGAGAAGTGGAGGCTTCATAGTTCATTCTTTATATATCCATCCATCCATCCATCCATTTTCTTCCGCTTATCCGGAGTCGGGTCACGGTCTTTATATATTTATATGTTAAGGAAAAGTTCAGAAACCCCTATATGTCATTTTAATGAGAGGATAATTCTGTTAGTCTATCTATGCAGCATTCAACAGTTGCAAAAAATAAACTTATTCCAATATTAATGAAATAAGTAGAAGTAGTGAATAAATATAATTTGTAAGATTTTTTCATATCCTGCTTATCCTGCATGTGCTGACAAGACATAAATAATTTAGCCAGGGTCAGAGTGCAGGAAACACATTTTCGAACATCAGAGGGAGTTCAAAAATGATATGAAAGGCCTTTTACACAATCAATCTTCAGACAAATACAGAGTGCAACTGAATTCATAAATCACTGACAGAAACATTTACCAGGTCGTACTTGAAAAATTTGAATAAATACGAATCAAATTGTCTATCTAGCCTCAGGCTTTCAGACAAAGTTGGCTAAACTTTTAAAACTTTTAAACTATTAAAATCAAATAGCCATTTTTAATTTTTGCTCATTTGTACAACAGAATATTACAAAGCACTGTCTGACATTTCATGCAACATTAACAGTAAGAATTCTTTTTTATTCTCTACATATTTAAATTCTACTTCTTTTAGGCTTATACATAAATACATGACTCAGGAAATTATTAATGGCTTCCCTACCAGACATATGACCTCATTTTTCCTAAACCCTGAGTGGGTACTTCAGGTCTAGAAACTGTTAACTTTGCTTTGCCTTACATGTCCCAGTTGGGTGCCAGTGGGCAATGAATTGGGATTCCATGTGTCTTGTTCTTTGGGACCTGTTTTAATACTTTGTGCTCAGGCCCCATCCCTGCCTATCGGTAGTCAAAATAATAAAACTACATCTAGTTTTTTTTGTTTTTGCAAACACTTTATGCTTAAGCTGCAACCTACACTGCTAAAAATTTATCCAAAATGGCAGTGTCAAAAAAAGCAGTTCCTTGATAGGCCACTTGAGGTTGACGGCTCTTCCATCCATACAAAGGCATGGCACTTAATGGCTCTTAACAAAACTATACATGATGTCTATATTTTATGCAGTCTGTGTCATAACTTATGCATTGTGCTTTATACTTTGAACTTGTTAATGCTCTTCAATTTTGTTGTGAATAAATGTAAAAGGACTTGGAATGTGCAATTGTCGATCTTAAGCTTAAATTAAATGCATGTATACTTAGGTGAACTGGAGAGCATGCAGTATGATACAAGGAGAAAGGAAGTATTAAGATACTATTTGAGTTGGGCTGTTCTGGATCAAAGTCCAAGACTTTTTTTGTTTCCTGCTTTTTCCCTGTTAGTTAAACAGTTTACACTGCAGAAAGATGATGCAGAGGGTCTTCCTGCTGTCTGCCCTGTCATCCTCCTTATGCAAAAACCACTTACACATTCATGCGTCTGCTCTTCACTCATGTGTCTTGTAGGCTTTATACACTTCATTCAGTGTCCTTCCAGTAGACATCGAAAACACTCTGTATATATTAATATGCATGACATGTTACACCCCAGCAATCTAAACTCAGCAAGCACACCCACACATTTTTTAGTGAAATGCAGCTCCTCCAGGTTTTGTTTTTCTTTCCTCATCCATCTCTCTTCCCTGTGTGTGTGCACTTGCTTGTCTCTCTTTTTCCATCTTTCTCTTACTCTGCCATCCTTTCCTTCCCCTCTATTCCTCTGTGTCACTCTCTCAATTCTGATACATGATGCAATGAAACAAAACGTGACAGTCAACTTTTTTCCTTAATCTATTCGCTTCAGAGCCTTTCTTCCTTCCCTTGTTTCTTCTCTCTTCCTCAAAATCTCTAATTCTCTTTCTTGACTATCTCATTTTTTTTTCTTCCTCTCTATTTACTTTGTCTTTCTCCCACTCTCCCCCCTCCTTCCTCTTTCTCCTTCTCTCCTCATCTCTCTTCTTGCTCCTCCCTTCCCTCTCTAGAGTCCTCTTCTTTCCGTCTGTTTCATTAACAAGATTTATCTTCTCTAGTAATTACAGTACAGACACACACACAAACACACACACACACACACAAGCAGATACACACACAAATACACACTCACACATTTAAAATTTTGGCGCTGCAGTACCTCTTTTCAACCAGTTAGGGTCACTGTGGCACTTTGATGAAAAGACTAAGAGAGTGGGGATGTAATAATGACTGAACTGAAAGATGTGTGCATGTGTCCATTTGTGTGAGTGTGTTTAGAGGAGGGCTATTAACATATTCTGTATATTTGTGCATTTATTTGTATAAGTGTGTCTTCTTGTAACTGATAGACTGCAGACTGGCATCAGCATGAGTCCTTGACACAGTTACACAAACATAATTTGAAACGAAGATCATTCTTACTGGCTAAAATAAATAGCTTTCTGCAGGTATCTTTCTTTGTTATTCTAATTCATTTATTTGAGGATTCATAAAACGCAATCACACTGCCTTTATACCTTCCTGAAGACCCCACCTCTGAGTGTTCTTGTTTGTATATGTGTGTAGATAAACACAATCGAAGTCTCTGAAATTCTCGATGCGTGCAAGTACTTAAGATCCAGAACAACAGGCTTTATGACTGCAAATATTTGCAAGATATGATAAACTGGATGAGGTGTTAATAGAGGCACTTTTCAAAAGTTCTCAAGTTATTTGTCTTTTAGTCTGTTAACCCACAGGACTACAATCTCGGCTATCATAATCCCTCCAAAGTAATGGGCTCCACTACTGACAGAACCTGATTGATGCCGGTCTTTCCTTCACGTGGAGCTAGCTAGCTAGTTGACATTGACAGAGTGACTGACAGAAAGGTTGACAGAGTGACAAAAGCAGTGTGACTGGCGTTCGTCATTGCAGCGTTCCTGACTGACACAAAGATTTGCTAAGAATCAATGGATGATGTTTCTTTAAACAAAAATTCTCCCCAAAAATACAAGAGTAAAAGTTTTATTTTATTATTTTACAAAGTTTAAGCTATACAAAAGCATAACCTTTAGCAAGGTTGAAGCAGGAAAGTATAATGCATGTACTCCCAAATGTTTTTGCAGTGGATTAAAACCCTTATAAATTAAGCACAATAAGACAGTAACCTTTCTGACCTTGTCAGTACATTGCCTCTTCTCTTACTGTAAACTAGGAGAAACTTTAAGAAAAAAAGAAAACCTTAAATGCACTATGCTGTAGAAGTATTCAGTTTTGAAATTTATTCATGTACTGAGGCTCTTAACAATAAGCCAAACTATTATACCTATTGTTTTGAGCTTGTTTTCACATTCATATTATTGGTTAGGGTTGATTTTTAACTAAATAGGTTTTTAGCCAGTGTCAAATTTTGAAATATTTATTGTCTTCTGCACTCCATTTCTCCCTTTCTCCACACTATGGCATATAAACATATTTCCTCACCCTCAAAATAAAAATGATATTTTTAAACAAACCAAAAAACTCTGATTTATTTTCCACCCAGCATCTGCACACTTCCTCCTGTGTGCTTCTCAGTGGTAGACTGACAGATGGATCGTCCACACACACTGTGATCACTGCAGAGTTGGGCACCTTTGGGTATGGAGATATGGAAAACATGGCTTATATAAATAACAATTTGCATTTTACTGTGGTTAAGCAGAGTAAATCAGTCTGTTTCAAAGAGCTGTTCTGTTTATTTTAGTTTCTATCTGACAGAGTTTTGTTCATAACTTCTTGTTAAAACAGAAGTTCTTGTACACAGTTTCATCAATGCACTGGAAAAAGAATTTAATATGTTGGTTTTATTTTTCTCACATTCAAGTTAATTGTGTATGAAGGTATACACGGAATAGATATCACTCGTACTTTTGATTATTGGGGAAATTATTGTACTAAATTAATGATTCACACGCTTAAATGAACTTAAGATACTACATGAGATACTGCAACACTACATATCATCATGTTTCACTTTTAACTGCACTGCTACACACACATCGTTGCCTGTGTAAAACATAATTAGAAAAAAAATTAGAATCTTGATCAAACCAAATCTCCAAAGTACAAAGGTCTCAAACTAAGTTAAGAACAGCACGGCTCACATGCATGCACACCTTCACACACAGAGTTTGAAAAGTAGCCTGACATGAGAGAAACACACAAAGAGCAGGACAGACAGTCACACACACTCATATTTGCACAGTGGAAAAGCGGCAATAATGATGAGCTCTAAAGAGGCCTGTAAATACTATTTGGATTTGCTACCTCTGCGCTTTTATTTTTATATGTGTGTATGCCCAGAAACTGTATGTGTGTTCATTTTTGTGTGTGTTTCTTAAGTGTTTGCAGTTGTGAGTTTGTGAGTGTGCAATGATGTGTGTCGTGTACTCAAGCCAGGAGTGTATTGTTGTCACCTCAGGTCCTTTAACGTCATTTATACGGTTTCCAAACACATGCACTTACACACGCATAGACACACACAAAAACACACGCATATACACACACACAGTAGTAGCAGGTGTCTACCTTGTCGAGAGAGCAAAGCAAGAAGCGTGCTTATGTGGGTCTGTGCACATGTTTGCTTGACTGGTGTGTGTATGGTTGTGCTCAAGCACAGGTGTGTGTCGGTTGATAAAGTTTATCAGCTCAGGGCATGTTGCTGCTGGCAACCAGTGTTGTGAAGGGAAAAGGCCATGCAGACAAAGTGTGTTTAATGTTGTTTGTGTGTGTGTGAGCCAGTTTGTCTGTGTGTGTCTTTGGGGAGGAGGTTGGCAAATATAAGCACAACTGATGACCCTGTTCTCATCTCTGAAAGACACACACGCACACAAACACAGAGAGCAGATGATTTAAATCCATTTTGAAGAGGAAAAGCTATCAACATATTTATAAGTTGATATTTCAAAAACACCAATGACTGCAGCGCTTGAAACATTACTTTTTTTGTAAGTGAAGGCAATGAAATTGATCTCCATGAAGAGGCTAAGCCCACACACAACAACAGGATACACACTGAGAAACACACACAGCCCTAGATTTCTGTCTAAGCTACATTTTCAGAATGTCAGCAGACAAAATCCTTGCATCTTGTTTTGTTACTTGGGCTGATATTAATGGTCTGTCCTGTGACAAGACTCTAACTCTCTATTCAGATAGTCCACTGCTGATAAGCAACTGACAGTTAGGTGACAGCAAAACAGATGTCACTTGAATATTTGCTGACTGCAAACTTCAACACTAGTCTTAACCTGGTTTTTAGTTCTAACCATAGATGAACCCCAAGATGAATCTTCTGCTCCAAATGACTAGAAAACACTGCGACACATATATTTGACAGTTTGTTGTTTCACAATTAGTGTAGTCCAATAAAGTATGACCCCAGCAACTGTTTCATTAGTTTACCTTCAGTTTTCTGGTGGGCAGGGATATCCACAGTGGCTAAAATCTTTAGCCACGCTTGTAAAATCTGTAGAGAATGTGAACGAGCAGCACTTTTTGCACCTCCCAAGTTCTTCTGAAGTGCCTCAGGGCCAGGCACTTGACCTTCAAAGTGCTCCAGTTGCTCACTGGCTAAAAGAGCATGACCACACTGGGCAGCTCCCGGCTGAGCGTCACAGTAAACCTCTGAAACTGCTCACTCACAGAGAAGATGAATGTTTTTTGGTCAAATAGGTTATGTGTAGATATAGTGCATGCTTTAACCAGTCTAGTTAAACATTCATACCCTTTCTCTGCACAAACCATTACTGTTTGTCATGGACTTGTTTTGCAAAACTGTAGGTCTGTAAATGGCTTAAAGTTACCACTGCTTGTTTTGTGGCTCTACTGTGCCCATGTAAGTGGACGAAAATGAATCTTTGAATAGCATTTAAGTAAATGTCCCCTCCAAGCTTTGCTGGTGACATTTTAAGACATTCACAGTTAGTTCTATACACCATCATGGACTGGGTTGAGCCAAACCTCAACCCTGCCTGTTATGATTTTTATAACCTTTTTTTGCATGTAGACTGTATAATAAATATTGGATGGAGCTACGTCGACTTCACCCACTGGTTTACAAGATTCTGACATTATGGCCATCACCATCTTGTTTTTTTGGAGCCATAAGTGACCACATTTGGACAAAAGACTGGAGTTGGTGAGGATACGCATTGCTATGTCACAATCTGACTGACAACCAAGAACAAGTGGTTAATGAGAAGGTGGTCATGCCTTTAAGGGTACCCTACTATACTGTGTATTTTACTTTAAATGGGGGTATAATTTAATAAATGAACAGCATGCATAAAAAAATACTTCAAACTAGCAATTGAGTTCATAAACTCATAATAAAACTGTTCAGTGAGGTAATAAATCAAGTCAGAGGAAGCCTCATTATCTCACAAGCTACCATACACTCAGACTTTTTTTTGCAATCAGCTAAGTTGTTCCCTGCTAGCAATTGGAAACAATACTATTTTAAGGATTTTTTTGCATTGGTTTCGCTGTTCCACATTACAAAGTGGTCAGTCAGTGCCAAAAAATGCATTCAGTCACATTGAGCTGCTGAGTTTTTCCTACCACACCATATTCTGGCCTCATGTTACCTTGCATAAAAATGATCAAAACTAGTTCTACTCAGTAAGGGTTTCAGATTTCAAATATGGGAAAAAGATAACACTTGTTTAACATTTGTATTAGCTGAGTTGAGGTATCAAAATTGTTATCAGGGGAGAAACAGCTGAATTGATGCAACTCTAATAGTAAACTAAATTCCTTTATATTTTGGGCTGTAGGCAATTTGAATAAATATCCTGTCATTGACATTGTAATTGGAACTTTTCACTATCATCCAATATTATATAGAGCAAACCATCTGTCGATTAAACTAAGTGGTAAATAAATTAATATTAACAGCCCTGAGTGAATGTAAGAATCATGAATCATGAATTGTCCTATCCTTGCTGTTATTAACATCCTCCCTTGTTTCACTCAGCTCTTTGCATTCCTCTCCCTTCTCACCCTTCCTTAAGTAACATCTGGGACTTTAAGTGTGCTTGGTTAACAAACTGCCTGACAGTCAGTTCCCATGAGCCTCTTGATGAGTGATGGCACATTAGCATGTTATTTTTTGACATGCAAACAAAATGTCATGTATGGATGTCCCAGGAGATATTTAAGGTAAATAAATTATGTTGATTTAATGTTAACAATGAACCCGCATGATCCTTATTATATTGTGAAAGCATGTTATGGATATTAAATGTATCTAATAAGGAAAAGATCATGAGTCTAGTGCTAAAAAGTTCTGCATTCAGAATGCTGTCAGGCAGTCGACTATGAAGTGTCACGTGTCTGTGCATCCTTGAATGCAGCAAGAAGGGCAGTTGATAAACAGTCTCTGCTCACAGCTGCAGTACCATGCAATGATAATGTAACTTTGATAAAAAAAAAAATAAGGCTGATTAAATGTCGCTGTGATGGATTACCCATCTTAAGTTTCAAGTATCTATAGATTCATCTGGATAGCACAAAGAAATGAATAGAAGAGAGAAGAGCACAGTAAAATGAAACAGACACACTGTCCTCACACAGTTGAGGTTTTAATGTGGCTGATGATGTTTACAACGTGAGTCTGTCGGCATGTCTCAACTGCCCTGGCACACTGGACACAACTTTAAAATAATAAATTCCTATTAGTACATGCACTAGATGGCACTGTTGCCATATCTCACCTCACACACACACAGACACACACGCAGACACACACAGACACACACACACACACACACACAAACAAGCAAAGATTGGCAAACACAACGCTACCTCAGGTCTTAAGAGATGGAGAGACACTTTCTGTCTCTCTCTCCCTCCTTTCCTCCATCCCTGTCTCTCTTTCTTTTTTTGACAAACGCACCCTTTCTCTGTTGGCTGTGTTCTCTCTCCCCCTCATGCTCACACACACACACACACGCACACACACACACACACACACACCCATTACCTCTGTCTATTCATCCACTATAATGTATTGTTATTACTTAAACAGACACCCCATAGTACTAAAACCCATTGTTACAGCAGCCAAGTGATGTAAAATCAAAAAGATCTACAGCAGGCTTGCAGTGTTGTGTGATTCATCAAATTACAAAAAATGATGTGACATATAGTCATAAGCTGCTGCAGTAGAGACAGACAGGCTGCAAAATCCTGCCTCACATTCACACACTTGCATCAGTTACATTCTCTGTCACCTAAAAGCTGCTTGTTACTGCAGTCATCTACTGTCAGCTCCACTGGAATAGTTTTTCTTGCTGAAGTGCTTTGCTGAAGAGCACTTCAGGAGAGTGGATTACCCCTCATTCATACTCCTACAGTTTATTTCTGACTATGGGGGTCTGAAGTGTCATCAGTCTGGTCACCAAAATCTCTTTTTTTGAGATGGCCGCCACCCAAAAGATATGAAATCAAATATAAATGGGTTTTTTTGATTTAGTAATCACCAACACTGCCACAGACTGCACTTCATCCAATGATCATCACATACACCACTGTTTTCCTTTAGAATTTTTGTTTTAGAGTGGTACGCATAAAAAAAAAAAACCTAAACAGATGCAGTGCGTGGGATGACTTTTTGACAAGCGGTTTGTTTGTGATCAAATTGTTGTTTGTTCCGTATATTCAAGACTTAAATCAAAGTGAATCCTTTTGTCACATCTGCAGTTTTGCACCCTGGCTGACAATCAATTTAGTTACCGATCACTCATTGCCAATTTAATATGAACATCTACCTTAAACTAATGCCCCCAGCTGTATCTCTGAGGATACACTAATTATTGGAATCTCTAACTTGATACAGTAGAATCCAAGAAAAATATAAGCTACAGCCTCAGACATGACCATTCAATGAAATTAGTGCCTCAATAAATTAGTATTAGAAACTAAACCTTAAAATCTTCATGGAGGAGGTGGAGTTTATTACAGGATATGTTGTTTGATTACATTAGTTTTAGCTAGGTGTATCTACTGAAATGGCAACTGAGTGTATATAATTGGAGAGGACACCCCAATGACAGTCAGTTTTGAGTTAAGTAAAACATTTAATCATGATTTGCAGAAACGTCACAATCCATCAACCAAATTTCAAGTTTGACCTCAGTTGATCATCAGTAAGCCAGTAAGGAGTGCCAGGCACACACCTCTGAAACACAACAGCAAAATAAATTTGCTCTCTTCTGGAGCTGACAGTTAAAACACTTAGATGCCTGCCAAGCAACTTTATATTGCATTGGGTCAATCTAAACATACAGGTGTATTAGAAACTCATGACCCCACTCAAACTTTGGAAGCGACCACGAATCAGTTTACTTTACATGAGAGCAATGAAGTGCAGTGAATAACTGCCTATTTTGCAGGACAAAAGGACACAAAATTACCGCAAAGGTATACTACGGACATCGAATTCTGTCAGTTCAGCCATCACGTCTGATTTGTAAAAGAAGTTTCTTGTTGATTCCTCATACCAAATGCTATTGAGAGTGCTCTATAGGAAGCACACCTTACATCTGGTGCTGTCTTGTTTAAATGACACACATTTAAACCATCTGGTTCTAAAAAATGTTTTGACAGATGATATAGTTCAAGTTGCACCTATAGTAGCCTACATTTACTGAAGGAGTCAACTTAAGCACACTTCTGAGGTACTTGTACTTTGTTTGAGCAGTTTCAAAATATGCTTCAGAAAGTTCCTCTTCAGGCATTGATCTAACCTCTAAAAACTCATGTCTGTTAATCAAAACTACATATTACATTTTTTCATGAAATAAGTCCCTTCATTAATCATAAAGGTAACTCTACAACTTTGTCTCAATGTGGTACATGTGGATCTACCCACCCCTATTTACTCTCTAACCACTCCTCCACTACTCATCTGCAGCATTGACTCTGCTTATCAAACACAAAACCTCATTTACAGCTTTGCTATCTTACAACTATTTTAACTAACCTTTGCTGTAACTTTCTTTGTCAACACAACCAAGCCATATAAAATGTCCTGTTAGCATTTGACATGAATCATCATGTAACTTGGCAGGCTAAAGTTGGCTAACATTATCTCGCACAATGCAGATCTGTTTGGACACAGTCAACGGATAAAACACGACAAAAATAAACTCAACCGCTGACCAACATGTTGACTCATACTCGCTGTGTCTCCAGGATAAAACGGATGGAACAGCGTTGGGCTTCAATATTGTTTTTTGTGGCAAAACTGTTCTGTAAAAGAGGTTACTGCAGGCTATAGTTTAGCTGTCTGATTCTTAGATCTTTTGTTAAAACATGAAGGTTCACCAATTTCTTTTTTTGCAACTTTGCAGCTCAAAACTGAACACATCTCTGCTGTTGTTTTGGAAAATTTCGAAACTCAGCTTGCAAAGTAGCTACACCCAACTTTTTCTCTGATACCCCTCATTTAACTGTAACCCCATCATCTGATTTGAAACGATTGGTTCCTTAGATATGTGATACAATGAATACTTGTCTGAATCTGTGTTGGAAGACTGCCATTAGTTTACTGCAAGGTAGATTTGCTCTTCCGTTGAATTTATTATTTATTGTGCTTATGATGTGTCTTGTATCGAATGAGGTTTAAAATTTGATTTTTTTTGGAGAGGAACTTCTAAGACTTCTTCTTCACTAAATTTCGGGGAGAAATATTACTTTTTATTCTGCTACCTTTAATTTGACAGCCTCTAACAATAGCTGCTGTGCAGATCAACATTTTCAGTACAAAAGATGGTCTAATGCTATAATTTAAAGTTACCCAACAACATTTGTATTGATCTGAGGGGTTTCACAGGATATTGTTTAGCATGGTGTAAACTCTTCATATCCTGATACACTGTGTTTAGTAATTAGTCTGTAGATAGTGACCTAAATAAATAGTAGCTAATTAATCAATTTATTTAATACTGCATGTTGTTGTTTCTTTATAAAACGGCACATTTAAATAAACTCTGATGAATTTGATAAATATACTTTACATTTACATAGTGTAATAATATATTGACTAAAGCCAAAGATCTGAAACCTCTCAAAACCCACAAAAAACTTTCTTCTTTAGTTTTCACTATGTCAACAATAACAGTCACAGAACCTGCTGTTTGGCCATCTGCTATACTGCAAGTCAGGGATTCTTCAGCTTTTCAAGCTGAGATACAAATCAATAGTCTCTCCTCCTCCTCCTCTTCAGGAGCCAGGCTTCTTTCCTCATAACACCTTGTACTGTAGCCCAGTGCAAACCCTTATACTATATAGCCAAGACCCTAAAAGCAGAATATTTGTCATGCTCTCTGTATGAAGTGTTTAAATGTCACCCCCTGCACAGAGATCAAACAGTGAACCTGGAGATGAAATGACCTTGAATTAACAGCAAATATTAAATTAAAGGTGTGTTACTGCCCACAGAGCTTCTTGATGAGTCGAACTAGGCTGGTTGCCAGTATTTCATCATTATGACAAAACCTATGTAAGCCTGTGACCTGTGTAAACCCTCAGATACCATATTTCAGGTCAATTAGCATTGAACTCAGGTGATTTAGAGGATTTTTGATGTGGCTTATACTGCTGTAGTACTGTTGAGCAAAAGTATTTCAGCTCTCACAGTGTGTACTAACCTGCTGTAGAGATGCAATATATGTCATTTACATGTTCATATCCATGTTAAGATTAACTAACAACTGTTTTCTTGTGATTAAAGGTCTTTCCCTTAGTGAGAAGCATAGCAGAGGATAGGGTGGAGAGGAGATAGTGGAGAAACTAAGAGAGGGAAAGAAAACGGAAAAGGGAGGAAGACAGTGTGTGTTTCAGTGTGTCAACACAAAGATATTTCCTCCCCTGCACTATGTCTCTCTTCATATCTCACCCAAGTGTCAGGGAAGTGGGCGGCAGGGCCTGTCTGGAGAGACCGACCACACACTTCGCACACACTAGCCTTGGCACTTTAATTTGGTATAATTAAAGGGAAGTAACACATACTGCAGTTGTGTACAATATATGCTGTGCAACGTCATTTAAACTCATATTTCACAGCAACATAGATTGCTTGCTTTCTGGTTAAGTGAAGCAGTATTGTATAGTTGTGGTCATTAGTGAGGCTGTACGTTTTCCAAAAATGCATCTGAGCCATGCTAGTGACATGGCCCGAGGATTCAATACTTGGACAAAAAGATGGAAAAAACCCAATTACTTTTGTGATCCACCACATAAAGTTGAAATTTGTGTTTCTGCATCAAATGTCATGAATTTTAGTAAAAACTTTTATGTCCAACAAAGGATACATTATAATAACTGGTGTTAATATGAGCACAGTTATCATCCAATAGTTTTATTAGTTGATTTTATGTAGACAAACATGCATCAGATCACTCTCACTTAACTGCCACTCTGATCATGCAATGTTTAATGATAATTAGAGTACACTGAAAAATAGCAGAGAAATAGCTGACAAATATTTTTTTGAATGACTGAAAGGCTGTAATGAAATTCTTTTAATCCTCACATAATTTGACATTGCCTCAGCAGGCATCACAAACACAGATGCTGATGATTCCTTTATTTTGTCTTCACTGGTTTATTGGTGTTAATTGTGACAATGGATTCAGATGTCATGCATAATTTGAGGCAATCCTTTAGAAGGAACTAGACAAGGAAAATAAACCAGGGTAGACCATTTAGCAATGCTAAATTAGGAGAAAAATAAGACATGTTTACATGAACCATATTTAAGCATTTTATTAAACAAAAGAGACATTTAAATGACAAATTTGCCACTGTACTTTACCGAGAGCAGAACAAAAACAGATTCTTAAAAAAAGGGAATGAAAACTGGCAGGCTGGAGGCCACACAACACATCTGACATACAAGCTCTGTAGGTAGAACACAATAGGGTTGGACATGCAGCTCTTCCACAAAATATTCAGTTACTTCCATATTATCTTCACAGCCTCGTACCTTGAAGCCTTAATGATTTTAATAAGGGGTTGTTATTAGCACACAATGCCAAATGAATTTAAATTGAAATTAATGTGCATCTTATATTCTTATGAGAGTGTGTCTCCTCCAGCCAGAGCAGCCTGATTGCAAGCTAAAAAAGTGGTTATTAAAGTGGGTTCTGGGGATCCCCACGGTTCCCTGAGGGGGTTCAAGGGGTTTCCCAGCAAAAAGAGCTATAATTATTTTTATTTAAGTTCCATCTGTCAGAAAAACACTAAGAAAATATGATTGTTCTGATTGTGGATTTCATACATGTCCTCTAATAACAAAAAAGATCTCAAAGCAAAGTTTTTATCAGATGAGGGACCCTGTGATGAAATTTCATCAATTGGGGTTTTTGGTCTAATTTCATTCTGTTGAGAACCACTGAAATCAGATTCTGTGCTCATATAAAGCTGAAACTAAACTCACGTTTAAGTGTGGCAGAGAACGGACATGTTTAAAGGAAAGGTTAAACAATGAGTTGAGCTAAATGCAGGAAAATCCTTTAGAAGAACCTCTCTGAGATTGCCAGACGTCTTGGACTGGGGTAATGATGTTTTTTCCAAGAAGACAGTGATCCTAAGCATGAAACCCAATTAAATCTGGAATGAGTTCAGAACAAATTCATGAAAGTCCTTGAGCTGCCCAGCCAAATAGAGACTTCAAACCGATTTCAAGAAATGTGGAACTTTGAGAAAATGCTCAGGTATCCTTCATAAGGTATAAAGGCATTTAAGCATATGTACAAGAAGGAACAAAAGTAAAAACTCCTAATCCAGATGCAACAAGCTGACATAGCCATCTCTGAGAGAACCCAAAGCTTTTATCACCATCATTTTTTAAAGTAATTTATATACACATGGCTGAAGAATTACTAAGTCAAGACTAATTCTCAGACAAAAAACCAACCAACCTTTTAACCAAAGGTTAAAAAAACTTTCTAGAAAACATATTTAAGACACAATGGCTTCAAGAATAAAATACAGCTAATTACAGAACACACTGCCACTCACTAAAGGTCACTGACAGCAATTAAAGAGAAAATAAGAAAGAAGATCCGGACTAATGTAAACCAAAAACTATGAACGAACTTCTCATCTTATGTAGGGTTTCTTTGGTAAGAGGAGTTTTCAACCATGTCTTAATAAATTGTCTGGTGTCCTGTAGTGACATTAAAATGGATTTCCATAAACCTGGCACATCAAAATATGAGAAAGGCTACATTTATCAATAAGCTATCCATCTGCAGCAGCTCGTCCCTGGAGCCACAATCTCACTGAGCTGCTGTGAGCGATGAATAAGTGTGTCACCCTTAAGTGTTGTCTTTTAGCAACAACATTCAGCAGAAATAAGTGTGCATCACAGAAGGCTTCACTTCATCTTCCTTCGTCTGAGCTTTGTGGACTCTAGTTTCATTTTATTTGGCCCGTCTTTCATGCAATACATGCCAGATGTTTAAATAGCTGCAATGACTGCAGGAGACACTAAAGTTAATCAAAGGTCAAGCTGTATCTAATATTGTGGAATCAATGAAGTTATATTCAGACTTTATTTGACTCAGAGCTGGTTTTTAAATCAAGAAATCCAACCCGGCATTTAAGTTTGCCAATGGCCAATAACCCTGGGGCCTGAATATTTTGAGGAGTACTTTGAATGTTTTATGATGAGCTTTAATGGCCATTGGCTGTACACAACAATAGATTGTATGGTGTAAAAATAGAAATGGATGTGACTGGAGCTCATTTGAACCCTTGAATTTGTTCTTGGATGCAGAAGACTGTAATATAACACAGTCCTTTGATAATGTGACTGTGAATAATTAAAAAAAAGCATAGTTTAATGTATCTAAAAGTTTGTCCTAAAAGCAGTAATGTTTGTTTCAGTTACAATTATGAGCATGCTCATGCTTAACATGTTTATATGATTTTGATAATGCAGCACTGAAATGAAGTTATATTTACCACTCTTCATAAATGTTGTGATCAGAATTTATTTTTCTTCCCCCATGCCTCATCACATCCCAGTCAAATTAGTGTAATGTGCACCTACATCAAAATTTTGAGGTGCCAAGGAAGGAGCAGCATTAATTTACACTTCTTGGTTTTCAGTTAAAAAAAAAACAGTACATATAATTTTACAGTACAATGTTGATATTGTCTTATATTTTCTAGAATATTGATTAAGAATTTGTTAATGCATAAAATTGATGGAAAGGAATGTTTTTCTGACTAATACAGCAAATCAAATATCTGACAAATTTAAGTACTTAATCACATTAATGTAAAAACCACGCAAAATTCCAATACTGCCATAAAACAATGTGGCTTATTGATTTGAAGCAATGCCCACAAGAGCTATATACACAAAAATATATTAGAGGCATATGGAGAAAATCTCTAACCAAAGACAAATTTATATTGTTTCTTTGCTGTGCATATTGATGTATAGCTCACCATAATATATTCAAAACCCTCATGTGGAGGGGTATCAATATCAGGTGATATGAAGGTAAATAAATCCTGCCTCCCCTATGACAAAATAAAACCACTTTATAGTCTGCAATATGTAAATTATCATTTTATTTTGTATTTGTACATTCTCACCTCCACTGTGAGTGCAATCTCAAATTAAAATGCAGTTTATCACTTTTTTCTTGTATTTCAGGTCATATAGTAATTTTCTTGCTTACCATTGTAGTGTGAGTCCAAAAATAAGTGGCAACAAATCAGTAGCACCCAGGAAGCAACAGGCACTAAACACCAGCACATGCAACGGGTCAGCTCCAAGGACGCTGCCTAGTGAAACTTGGTGAAGTGTCACAGGAAGCCTATTTTCCACTCCAAGTACTGTAGATGATTGGACTTTGGAGTTCGACTTACCTGTGACCAATTAACAATCAGTGCACAGCCTGTTTGACCTGCCAGTCTCCCAGAGGCTTGGACAAGCTATGGATAGATAGATGTACACATCCCTATCCCACACTGTTGGTTCATAGGTCAGTGGCAGGTGCTTTAATGACAGTAAGAATACAACCTTCCACAACCATTTCACCTCCAGAGAAAGCTCACTCTCCCCTTCGCGCTAATACCCGACCCAATAAGAGTTAGGTCAGCTCTCTCTTGGCTCTGTCAACATTTTTTGTAAAGGTTGTAAATCTTTTTAGTCTTCAGTTGACTGAGGAATACCCCAGGCCATAACACATTTCATTTCAGTTATACTTTTTTCCTCCTACTACCCCAGAGACTTATCAGCAAAGCCTCTCTTTGCTCAAATGTCAAACTGCTTGTCTTGGCTTCTTACTACACTGTGACAACAGCCTTGTTCACTCCTGGGTTGTCACATTTTTCGGAGAATATTGGCAAAGTGAGAATGGAGGCAGAGATGGCACAGGTAGTTGAGATCCATACTCAAGCTCAGTAGCTCAATACCCAATACATTTACCTAATCCCGTTTATTAAAACACAATGTACTTATTTAATAGAAAGACTATAGATCAAGAAGTTAAAATTCACTTATTCATCTTTAATAATCAGCTGGAACGTTCATTATTGTCTTGTTTCAGAGTCTCAGATGCATCTCATGGTCTATGTTAGCAGGTATGATTGTATTCCAACCAACAGAAACAACAGAATGCAGCACATGTGGTTATCATACAGTATATTTTGCAATTAAACTGAGTATCCAGACTGAAATTTTTATGCTAATATTTTTTTTTATTTGCACATTCAAATTTTCGCTTGGGTTCTACCTACTTCAACATTTGACAAAATTTGAAAGCTCTGGCCTATTTTTGAGCATTGGGGGTTATTCTTGACCTTTGATGATCCTTAACTATCAGACCTTTCAACTGCATCACATGGGATTTCAGAAAAGTCACTTAATGACCCTAAAAGCCTCTGTCCCTACTCTTTCTGATGCAACCTTGCTACATACTTTGTACCCAACTCTCATGTCAAGCTTGAGCCAGTCCTTTCGATCAGTAAATACAGCTACGAGCCTTTGACTAACAGTCATTCATCTCAACTGACACAATTGTTAACATCCTCGTTGGCTGTGGTATCACCAGGTGTTTTTGCAGGTGCTTTTGCTGATGCTGACACAAAATCAACTGGCTCATTATTGCTAGGCGCGGCTCTTACATTTTGTTTGCTTTTCCCCAAAGGCATTAAGTGCTATTTGTTTATGATTTGACTTTTGTAGCTCTGTTGTGTCATCATCTACACCTGTTTATGTTCTGTTTGACCTCTTTGTAAGTCAACATTATTGTAATAGTAATACTTCGACTAGCCTATGAGTTTTATGTAGCTTTATGTAGCTTTATGTAGTGTACTTGGGCAGTGCAGGTTATTTAGGATCATTATGAAACATCCCGCTGTGGAGAAGGCAGAAAAGAGTACCCTGGTTTATAAGAAGTGCCAGTGTGCAAAACAAAGTCACAGTACACCAAAGAGTAAAATGTAGAAGTGCCTTTCTGCAAAGCAGTGATTCCTGCCCCACTTTGAGCACTGCCAAAGTAACAGAATAATTGAAGAATGCGACATGAAGCAACCACATGTCCCGAATAGTTCTGAATTCAAGAGAAATTGTTGGATTGTTGCTTATCACCCCTAGTTTTCATCCACCTTCTTTACTGGTAATCCTTCAGTACTTTTCCACATAATTTAAGTTTTTAGTTCTGCTGTAACTTGATTTCCAAAGAGCAAAGTGAACAAAACTCGAGGCTAAACTGGTGTCTCATTGTAACACCCTTTGCCCATTTCTCCCACCCCTGCCTATGTCTCTTTCTGGCCCCTTCTTTTCCTCCTATCTCTGTTCCACCCTTTTTTCCACCTCCCCCCTCCTCCCTTCTCCTCCCCCCTACCAGGTTCTTGGCAGTGCTTGGCAGTCGCCCACCTTGTCTAACTAGCAGGTTGATGTGTGTCTGTTCAGTTTGTATTTTCTGTCTCTGGTGTGTGTGTGTGTGCGTGCACAAGATTGCGTGAGTGTGTGTCTTGCAGTAGTCTAGACGTGGTTTCCTCTCCTGTGTTTGTCTTTCTCCTCAGGCCAGCTGATCTGCTCAGCCAGGAATGTTACTGCTACTGCTGCCATACTGTCAACACACACTCTCTGTTTCTCTGCAGTTCCCCCTTTTCCCCCCTTTCTCTCCTCCTTTATCTCTCCACTTATTTTATTTTTCTCTCTTTCTTTATCTTCACATATCTGCCAGCTTTTTATACACCGACTCTGTCCCACTTTTCTGTCTTCATACTTCTGTCTTTCCCTTTTTTCTCTCTTGCTTTCTAAAGAACCCAGATTCACAATTTATCTTTATCTCTCCTAGAAGGCTTATAATCCCTGTCTTTGACCACCCCTCTTCTATGTCCCCATTTTTTCCTCTTTATTGTCTAACCCCCTTTTTTTTTATTCTCAATACTCCCCTCCTCCCTCCTTACTTTCTCCCCACAGACAAAGTTGTCTTTCACTGGATGTCTCTTGGCAAAAAACCAGCGCAGTAATGTGTATGTAGTCAGAGTTTATGGTTAAGTGTGAACATTAATGCAAATATTAATATGTCTGGAAATCCTTGTATATATGTATGGTTTTTTGTGTGTGTTGACTGTATTTGATTACTGGTGAAAAAAACTTACCACTGTTAAATCAATTGTGTGTGCGTGTGCGTGTGCGTGTGCGTGTGCGTGTGCGTGTGCGTGTGCGTGTGTGTGTGTGTGTGTGTGTGTGTGTGTGTCCATGGCAATGCCAGCCAGACTGGCATCAGGGTGGCAGACCTCAAAGGCTGGAGACGGACAGAATTAGAAACATACACTCACACACACACACACACATACATACACTAGCGCAATTTCAGGACTTGTGAACTGCTTTTCTATTTATTTTTTTTATTTATTCATCTTTTAGGCTCATAATGCACGCTCATACTGTCCAACCATCATTGGGAAAATTATGACTATGTCTTTCTCTGTGTCATATGTATAATGTGCTCAAGCATTCAGATGCCCAGTATGAAAAATGTTATCATAACATTTAAAACAATAATTGTTTTTGCTATGCATTTCTAAAGTTGTAAGTTAAGTTTATTTGTACAATGTGAAATCACACAAATGATGTTTTAGGTGACTAGATCAACCAGAAGTTGTTGCTTCTGTAAGACATTATCCCTCACTGCCTTCCCACCCTTACACAATTGTGTTTGTTAGCACCTGTGACTAGGCCAGAGGCACAGGTAATGGGGAATGAGCCTGTGCCTCTGGCACCCATCAGATACAGTCATTAGGTAGTCACTTGTAAGAAAAATGCATGTGTATAAGGCTCTATTTTTATAAGGTTAAATAACAAACCCACAATTAAACTCTTACTGGTTTTAAACCCACCTTACTCCCTCTTTTAACTCTGTTGTTCCTTCACTTTTTGTTTGTAAACCCCTCCCTTCTCTTTTGTTCCTCACCTTCTTCATCCCTCCCCTTCACCCTGACTCTCTCTCTTCTTTGCTCTTCTTCTGCTTTAGGCCTCCAGGTTGTAAAAATTAATCTTCATAAAAGAGGAAAAAGTTTCTTCTTTCATCTCTGTTGGTCCTCCTTCACATGCACATACGCATACACACACACAAACACACTCACACACTTTCTCTCACTTTTAAATTAAAATGATAAAATTCTCTTTCTAGTTGGCCTTGACAACAACCTGCCCTTTCTGGAACACACACACGCTCCTTGGCACTGGCCACACATCTCACATAAATAAGCAATTGGGCAGGGAATTAATAAAAGTGATGTAGAGGAGGGAAAAAAAAGAAAAGATATGAAAAAAGAGGACTTGTGTCCCAGAGTTCCTCACCTGTTCTCTGGCTTTGCTGGAACAATATGAAGGAATTAAAACACTAATAAGAAGTTCAAACAGCCGTCACACCCGTCACCCATCATCACCAGAGACTCAAAAAGAGCCCAGATTTGAAAGGGTTCTGCATGGACACACACAAACACACATGCACACATGCAAACACACTTACACTCACTCAGCTTCCTCTCTCAGTCTCTAACCATCTGGTTAACTTATCAGTCCTCTCTCCTGCGGTTGCCGAGGCAACCAAAGCAAACAGCGACCGGGGGCTGCCACACAGCACAATGCCTCTCTGTCTTCCTCTCCTTCTTCCCTCACTCTCTGTGTAGTCCCTTAATCCCTCCATCCCTTGTTCCCTTGGCCCGTCACTCTTTCTCTGCATCATTTCTTCTCTCTCTCCCTTGCTCCTTTCCTCCATCCCTTCATCCCTTGTCTTTTTTCTCCTGACTCATTTTTCCTGCCTCCCTCTCTCATATTCTTCTCCCTGCATTTTCAGTCTGGATCCCTCCATCGTTCTTTCTTGCCTTGCTAACTTTGCTGTCTCTCTCTCTCTCTTTTGGTGTCTCTTTTCTCTGTCTTGCATTTTGTCTTTCTTTTCCTCCCAAAGGCAACTCAGCCAATCAGGCTACTAAATTGAATTTCTGTTTCTGCTTTCTACATGAAATGGAGAAAGAGTTATGGTATTCACAAAGAGACAGAAACAGAAGGAATGTGCAGTTTGTGTGTGTGTGTGTGTGTGTGTGTGTGTATGTGAATGTCTGAGGAGAATAAAGAGGGCAGAAGATAGAGAAAAAGTGTGTAAATGTGGACATCATTAGTATCGATCTATACTTTGCTACTGTCTGTCTTTGTCTTTGCAAGCCCATTTGATTTGGCATAACATTCAGGTGAGCATTTGTGAGTTCAAGGTTTAATATGTAGCATTTTCACTTAAAAATATCCAATTGAATAGACCTGTGTCATATAATCATGTAAATTGTGCACTAACATGGTCCCAAATGTTCCCAACAAGGTAACAGTAAGTTTTAATTTGCAGATGAAAAAAAATTGTGACAAAGAAAACTAAAGAAGACTAAATGTAAAATAAACTTTAGTATGTAACATCAGACTGGTAGCTGTTTAACAATGAACACAGTAATTCCTATGATCCCAGGTCGCCTTCTTATGTCATCAAACAACATTTTTTGTTTTCTTTGTTTTTGTTAGAGAGATCCCTAGTGAAAAAATTGCACATTGTCACTTAGACTCTGAGCATTTTTTATTTGCAAGAAGTCAGAGTTCATTAATGTGCTGAAAGTTTAACACCAACATCCCAAGGATCATTTAACTAATTGATTTCATTGCTGCATTCTCTTTGCTGAGCGCTGATTCATCCTTGGGCTCAGTAGACATTTGATCGATTTTAGTCTTTGTCATTTTCAAAGCCGACTCATATATGGCTAATAATCACATTTTCACAACTTCAGAAATTTATCCGGAGGGTAATGTAATGTTTTCTTAGTGGGAAGGCATTTATCTTCTTTCTCAACTACAGTTTGCTTTTTCTTTCGCAATAAATTTTGAAGACTGCTTTCTCTGTAACATTTTTTTACAATATTTACATTATTGATTTACATATTTTCTTCATGTTGTTGCAGTGAAACAAAGATATGTTTAAGTAATTTCCGAAAAATGTGTGAAAGTGCGTGTTCCTAGTTTTGTTGAGTAAATAACAAAATGACAGCAGATATTCAAAATGAAGCATGATTTTTAAAATTAAGATATTAAATGATTTTGCTATGTGACAAAACAAAGAAAGCGCTTTTGTGGTTTGTAGCTTTGTATTAGTGCAGCTATCGTAAGTAAACAGCTGGTGCCTCCAAGAGTTTCTTCATGCTGCACATTTAAGCTGTAAAATGTTATTAGTATCGTGACATAGTAAAACATGACTTGCAGCAGGCAATGTTTGGCGTGTGCTTCAATTTCAATCATCATGCTTCTGAAAGCTGAGGTGGCTTTATCACTTCAAAACAAATTCAAAGACAGAAAGCATTTTTTAACAAAAAAAAATAAAACAGAACATCTTTTTGTAGTTTAAATTCTTCTGTTCTACTTTATATTTCAGTGTGACTCATTGACTGCAAAATACAGATTTTTTGGGGCGGGGGGGGGGGGGGGGGTTCAACATGGGATTTAAAACAAAAGTGTGCTGCTTATTTGATTTTTTATGATTTTATAAGACATTTAATAGCTGTGAGAAAATTTGGACTGAAAAAGAGGGTGCTATTTCTCATAA
>JAPZDV010000008.1:8512506-8540639 GCA_029814665.1 Acanthurus lineatus
CCCCCCCCCCCCCCCCCCCCCCCCCCCCCCCCCCCCCCCCCCCCCCCCCCCCCCCCCCCCCCCCCCCCCCCACAACATGGGATTTAACACAACTGTGTGCTGCTTCTTTGATTTTGTATGCTTTGATCAGACATTTAAGAGCTGAGAGAAAATTTGGACTGAAACTGAGGGTGCTATGTCTCATCAGTGAGTCAGCCATCAGTGCCCTAAGCCCTACAGGTCCAGCTCTCGACAATTGCCTAAATTAGGATGAGGCTCTTAAAAAAACAGCAAACACAGAGTAATGTTAGGGTGAATTTGCTTCAGAGTTTGTGTCAGTAATTGGTGTCATTTCAGTTGTTCTGGAAGATCTCTATGTCACAAACAATTAGGAGAAATTGTGATCTAGAAATTGTCTTAATTTATGCCCCTTGCTTGTTCAAACAGTGAATTGGCTGAATTTTAATCTAATATATAGACAAAATAAAGTTTCAAAACGGCAATAATTTGAGTTTTTTACATATATGTCTCTGAGGCTTAGATATGGCAAACATTTCCTCTGACATCATGTATAAGAAAGATCACTGAAAGACTGAGAATCACAGTATGGTGCTACTGTGTATGATTGCTGGAAGAGGTCAAGGTCTTAAAATGTAGCGTACTTTGGAAGCAGATTGTCAGATTTTGTAGGTGCGCATGATTGTGTCTGCACTGCACCACTGTGTTTTGCATATTTCCATGTGCATATGGGTGTGTTTCTCCACTGCCCTTGCCAGAGGCAGAGTATGTGCATGTGTATGTATGTGTGTGCGTGTGTGTGTGTGTGCACAAGTGATGGATGTGTTAGGTGAGCAGGTTAATCTCCTGTTAATGTAGATGAATTGTCCACAGCCCACGTTACACAAAAAGTGCAAACATACACCCACACACACACAGAAATGAATGATTTCAATTGCAAAAAGCATTAAACAGACACTCTCGTACACATTATTTTAGATAAATATTCACTATACCATGCAATGATTATAGAGCATTGCAGGGGTGAAGGGTACTGGACAGCCAGCAAGGAAATGCTGCATTTGCATGTGTGTGTTTTCTCAGTAAAAAAGAAAAAAGTAAAACTCTATACTGGAAAAGGATTCACTTTTATTTTATTTTTCTTCCTATGTTTACACCCACAGTTTTCCTGTGAGAATTTGGCCGTCATTCTCTCTTTGTTTTTTTTTCTTTGATATAGAAATAACAAAGTGCATACACACACACATACAGTGACTCATTGCCACAAGTTTCTTTTTCAGAGTGCAGCCACTCCAGGGTCTGGAGACTGTCAGTGGCATGTGTGCATATATGTGTGTGTGTGTGTGTCACTGTGTCATGGGCCACAGGAGTAAGACTTAATTTGGACGCTGAGCTGAAGCCTCCTGCTCCTCTGGGTTTGACAGACAGATAGATAACAGTCAGACTTTGAAGTCGCTCTGCTCGACTGTGCAGAGCTGCTACTGAACGGGCGTCCTGCCACCTGCTGATGCTCCCTCAGAAAACCTCATCAACACTGCCGCTCGCTCTGTTGTTGATGCCAGGAGCCACTGGCCTCAAGCCAATCACTGCAGGCAAACCCACGACCCTCACGTTACTCATCTTTGTGTTTGCTGAGCAACAGTTAGTCCTCTTTACAGGCTGACTGAAATTCACACTGTCGCAGTAAATAGCATGAAATTGATAGGAATTAGACGAGGAAAGGGTATTTTATGTGGAACAAAGCCTAAATTGATGTTGCTTTTCTTAAAATCGTATTAAATGAGGTCACTGAAGTTTATCAACTGGTAAATTGCCACTACGCCATTGACTGTAGTGATGGGCTTGGGCATTTTAAGACTAAAAAAGTGAGATGAGGTGTTACTTTTTATGCATTTATTTCATTCTAGAAGTAATTCTTTTTAGACCAAACTATTTCTGTCAGATTTTATCAGTCATTTTAGACATTCATAGACATTCATCAGATAATTAATCTGCAAATGCTCTGATGATGTATTTAATGGTAAATATATCAAGGTCCAGTCTGAAGTATTAAGAGGGATCTATTTGCAAAAAAGAAATATAGCATTTATAATAGTGTATGATTGCCTAAAAAAATACAAATCATTGAATTTATACTACCCAGAATGAGCTCTTCATATCTTAAGAGGGAACTGGCCTCTTCCACAGAGTCATTCAGAGTGTAAAAAAGAATAAAAACTGGCTGTAGAAAGAATTTTTCTACTCCACCATAGTTTCTCTTACACACTTGAAAGGACAGGGTGACACAAGTGGTATTGCAGCCAACTGGTTGCAGTCTACATCCTCATCGCCACTAAATTCTACACACTAGATCTTTAGTCAAGTCAATCCTACCCACCAGCTTCTCATTTGTGATGAATTAATTTCTGCTTGGTGTTGTAATAATGTTTACCTGTTTTGGGGTTTTGGCCTTTTAGTTGGACAAAATCAGCAGTTTGAAGACATAAAACATCACACACGAGGGACAATGTTTATCAGATTTATCAAGATTAAAAGTTAATTAGTTAAAACGGTTGGTACTAGTGACAAAATGTTACCATTTGATGTTTAATTTTGATGAAATATAACTGGGTCTACATGTATTTTGTGTTCTCTGATTTCTCTTTGTGAAAAGTAGCAAATATAAGCAGTTTCACTTTTACATGAACAAAAGATTACAGTTTATGTTCTTTCGCTTTCCTTTTCACTCCAGTTTATTAAAAAATTTTGTTCCCTGCCAAATTTTACTCTTAGTGTCTTAGTGCACTGTGTTGTCAGCAAATATATAATCTCTTTTCACACATCCTACACTTAAATCACAGCAGGGCAAAATGGGGGCTGTAAATATTGGCTCCAGATTCACAATGTAAATCAACGTTGGAAGTTTGGGGGTAAATCTGGCTGACATGGCACCTTTCTTACTTTGTTAAATATTGTTGGATGTGTAAAGATTTGTTTGCTTTAAAACCTCAAAGTCTTTCATTTTACTAATTTAATTTTTTTCCATTTTCAGTGCTGTTCTGTAATTTCTTTTTGATCTGAATAGCAAATAATTCCTTGTGAGAGTCAGAAAAGTAGAATGAATCCAATTTTCACAGGCGCTGCAGCACATCAAAATGCAAAAGTTGAGGTGAATGTGTTTTTGAAGTAATGTAAATTAGCTTATGAAATATTGAAGGCAATGCTTGAAATTCACAAAATCCTGAATGATTTCTGGAAAATATGGTTAGCAAACACAAGACAACCATCTGCTTTTTATCACTCACTGATATATACGGAGCACAAGAATATTCACCCACTAGAAAACTGTAGATTCAATAAATATTGAGTGATAAAGCATCACAATTTCTACAGATTTTACTTACTCATCCTTTCTTCATCCTTTATCTGTCCCTCTTTCACATTTGACTCTCCGTTCCTGTTTTTCCACTTCTACTTTTTGCTTTCTCCTTTTTCTTTTTCCTCTCCAATCTGCAACTCCATTTGTCTTCTACTTTCTGTTACTCTCTCCTGTGTAGTGTAAGAGGTGCAAATAGGAAGGCGTTAAGTGTGTTTGAAAATCTGATAGAAATGTTGTGTTTTCCCCAATGCGCCTAATGCCTTCAACTACACAGTTTCGTTTTTTTTTTACTAAACATGTAGATAAAAAAAGAAGCTGTTCCAAGGTTGGAGCTTTGCATGGCTCTCTTGTCTCTTCTTTGGGATTCATGCCAGGAGTCTGTAGAAACTCCAATATATTCAGAGCAATGCCTTTGTCCTAATGAGAGAGCAGAACCACCATCATTTCACTTCTATCCTCCACCGTTTCCATAAGGACACAATTTAGAATTTTTCTCTAAATCATCATTGTGTCCAGAGAAATGCAGAACCCATTTGAAATGAACACACACTCTAAAACTCCCCCACTTCACCAACTAACAACCTTTTTTCTTTTACATGTTGGATTCTTTGAGAAAAGACCTCGAAACCTCTTCTTTTCTTTTTGTATTCTGTACTACATACTTTATATTGGCAGTTTATCCCTTTTGAATTCTACATATTTTTAAATTTAGCATTTTTTATGGCATTTCCTTATTTCTTTAAGCACTCCCTCCTGGTTTATTAAGCATGGCATCACTGTTTACCCTGTTGCAAGCCACTTTATGATCAGGGAACTATAACTTGTTGAGCATTGGTGTGTAAATTTGGAGTAGGACTTCATGACTTACTTACACAGATCACTGATTATGGGGGAGTTTAAGTCAAGACAACGTAGTAACATTGGTAACTTTCCAGGGAACATGTTGATATTGCTGTTATGTTGTGAATGAAAGCAGTAAAGCTGTTGGGACAAGCAAGAGAGTCTGACAACAGTCTTTTATGGAAAGTGAGCAGACTGATCAAAAGCTCCAGTGATGGTGTGTTTGAATTTGAAGATTGTTTCTAATTGAAGTAGATTCTAAAAAAAAACATTACATAATTTACAAAAAAGCTACAGAGTTAAATTGTATTAACGGACCATTATTTTCATCATCCTCTTTCCCCCTTAGTCTCTTACTTTTCATCTTACTATCTTTAACTCCATCCCTCTCTTCATTGAATATCCAAGTCAAACCCTGCCTCCATTTGCCTGTTTCATACACATACACATGTGAATATTTTTAATAGTTTGCTGCCCATATGAGGATGTTCTTTAACATTAATTCCCCAGCCTTTACCCTTTACTGTGACCACCCCTTATCTTTACCAACCCCCCATTGTAACCCTAACCCCTAATCTCAAAAGAGGTGCAGCATCTTATCTTGTGAAGGGGGAGAAAAACATGCACACGACTCACACACACACATATACACGCACACACATAGGCAGCCCCAGGCCATAAAGTTGTAAATTCCGGGTCAAAGCAGCAAGGTGACAGAGCAATAGATAAATTCATCGGCAATCTGCTGAAAACTTAAATGACCTACATGCGCACACCCACACGCACATGCACACACACACATACACAGATATAGTATGCATGAATGCAAGATCAAACTGTGTAAATACACACAGAGAGACCTAAAAAATAATTAGCCATGGATTTGGATGGTTGTGCATAATAGAAAGCCCTGCTGTCAGGAGGACAGATCAGCAGAATAACAGAACTTATATTAAACTTTTGTCATGAACTATGAGCCTTTACTCTTCATATATTTATTGCCACACAGTAAGTAACTCCCTAACGCCATGATTGTTCAACTCAGTGTTGCTCACAGAGAGCTCAAGGTTGGCCCTATACAATACCTGCAATAAACTCTCAGATCATCATTTAAGTTTGTCATTACTGCTGTGTTTTTGGATTTATTGCTAGCACACACCATTTTAGCTGCTTACTTTTAGCAATCTCTCTTTGATGTTTGGAGGAGAGAAACACTTGGTTATCTGCATGGCACAGGCATTTTACCCCAAGAGACTGAGGCCTAAAAAAAAAGGGGGTTTCAGATTAGATGAGCTGCACTGAAAACTCATTTATCTAAGCACTTGACATTGTTTGAGACAATAATGGACAGATATATTTACAATACAATTCATTAAAATAAATCAAATGCTTTTTCAAATAATATTTCTTTCTTCTTAACTCTTCAAAAATCACAAATCTATGCTCTGGTTTGCTAATAAGGATGTTTGGAGTATAGATGTGGTCTGGTGTGCAACTGGGAAGATTTTTACCCAGGACGTGCTCATTAATGCTGATCACTCTGTTGTTTGAATTGCTGCCTGAAAACTTCCCCTAGACTGCTGCTCGCACATCCACCTTGGTAATTACTCAGGTTCAATTGTCTCCTCTCTTATAAATTTGAGGAAATAAACCCTTGACGCCAGATGTCGAGAAAAAAAAAACATAAAGGAATGCTGGGTTGAATAACGTGAGTGTAACAGCATGCAAATCCATTTAGTCGTTCATGAGCATCTAATTGAAGCTTTCAGAGCCGCTCACTCTGTTTTCAGCACACAATTCCTCATGGTCACTGCATGACATGATTTTAGTAAGTCAAGTAAAAGTCAAATCCTTGTCTGCTGTTATTTAACCGAGGTGGAGACTGGGGTCATTGCAAATGACAATACTGATGTAATACCTTATAGAGATTTGTCTGTTTCACAAAGGATTAAGTTAAAAAAAAGTGAAAAGAGGATCTGGTTAAAAGGCAACAAAATCAGTAAATCCCATCCCACTTTTACAGTATTTAACCAAGACCATCTTGCGCCAAAACATAACCACATGATCTCAGCCATATTACCGTGGAAAACAAATGTGTACATCGCAGATATCGGCTTTGAGACTTGATAGAAATGCTTTGTTGTTATTTTTGTGTTATTCAGGCAGTGCTGCATATCTTAATCTTTAGTTGTGTTGAATGTACATTTTTGAAACATTATTGTAATGATTTAGTATTTGGTATTTTTGGTAATTAACAATAGGAATGGAGTGCACTGATTTGCAGCCTTTCATTGTTCAAACAGGTGTCTCAGTTCTACTTAATCATATCTATATTTTGTATAAGCCAGACATAAGTGACAGGGCTTATGGTATTGTGTTCTTCCTCATTAAACTGTCAAAGCTTAATACTTAGTATCTGTTGAATTGCTGTTCTGGCAATTTAGTCTAATGTTCTTTTTCATTAGCTGCTTTAACTGTTTCATTGTATTTCATTTTATTACTATTCAAGGTATAAAGCCCCCTCAAATTACATTTCTGTTCGATTGCAAACAAGGAAAAAGGGAGTAGAGGAATAATGTTGAATACTCATGTGTAGATGATGGGAAAAGAGGAAGGAATTTCTGCAAGTATGACAGAGAAAATGAGAAAGAGAAACAAAGTGAGTGTGTTTTCCATTTTAAACTATCAATTCCACATTTTCCCGAGATTGGAACAACATTTGACTCTGATACTGGGACTGCTTTGAAGGAAATTGAAATGTTTTTCCCAGTCACGTAATGTCAACTCTCACGTGCAGCTGAAAGCTTGCCTCTGAGACAATGAAATCATTTTGTTTAGTTTATTCATCTGTACATCTTAGTAGACTGTTAGGAAAGATTGTTCCAAACAAAGCAAGCAAGGCATAATACATGTTGTTTAATTAACCTCGCTACTCTCAGTGTCGTCTTTTCTTTCGTGTTCTCCAGCTTCTCTTTTTCCCTCTTGTAATACTGTAATTATCAGCCTAACCTGGAGGTGAAACACCTGAAAACATTTAGAATGAGAGAGCCAACAACAGAAACACAGGAGGTGAGAAAGTTACGGACTGAAATGCAAAAAGAAGAAAGAGAGATTGGAGGAGGAGAAAAGGTTTAAAATTCTGTAAAAATATGAAAATAAATTAGCAACAGGGTGTGAGGGAGAGTGAAGGAAGACAGGAAAGTATGAAGTGTTCCTCCAATTGTCTTTCCAATGCTTCTTCAAAAGTTCAATAGATAAAAAAATACAAACTTTTTTAAATGGTTACTTCTGTAGAGCTACAGAGGGGGAAAACACTGTAAAATTCCTTTTGCAAACCATAAACAGTCACGTTTCATATCACGAGAATATAACCACTCTGTGTCCAATAGTCATGAATAACTAACTGCTTTCTGAATAATTAAAAACAGAAAAAAAATCAATTCCTTTTTGATTAACTGAGTGAACATTCACATTTACAGGTACCATTTACAAGTGTATTTTTCCCCTCAACTTTTCTATTTGCTGTCATTTGGTCTTCTTTTTTGGGATGCAGTCCATCTTACTCTATTTAATCTACAGCTCAGTTCAATTTAATTTCATTTAGTTTCATTTCATTAATTTTAAACATCATCTGTCTTGAGGGTCACCGTATATGTAGAGAAAAAAAGTAGAAACAATGGTGCCAAAATCTGTTAAGCTGTTGTTGCAGAAACAAGGTGAGGTAGAGAGTTCTTTTAATTACAAGGATTTGCACAAAACATCTCCAATAAGGTGTTACTGGTGTTTCTGGAAGATTAAGGGGTTTATAATTTTTGCGTCAGTTTTCACTGTGTCTCAGAAACTGATACTCTTTCCCCAAGCTGGCCACGCTTGATATTACAGAAGCCATGTTTTCTGAAAGTCTTGGTTTCCCAATCAGAGGAGACAGTTGTCTTTGAGTGAGCATAGATCTTGTTTTTGTACACTCCACAGACATACTGTGATTCTTGTGTGTGTTCCCTCCAACTAGTTTTGTTGAGTCGATTGCTCTCATAGCTAACTTCTTACAGCACAACAGTATGGACTACACTATTCAATGATACACTAATTACACATTTTAATTTCGTTTTTTAAAAATTCATTAAGTTAAAAAATATATTTTTCCTGTGCATTCCTGTTAAACTACTTGTTGAACAGGAGTGATCCATTATCAGCAGCTGTCCATATTTCTCCATAAATAATGAATCATGAATCAATAATAAAAAACAATCTTACTGACACTTACTTACCTAACACTTAAGAATATAAAGGATATTAATTGCAAAGTGTTGTGGCATCCTTGCTCTTCTATGATGCAAGAAAGAGACGTAAATGACGAATGCGAGGAGGCAATAAAAATAAACCAAAATACACAGGAGGGGAGGAAGTAATAAGACACAGGTGCAACACATTAGGGAGGGGTATGTAGCCTCAGGAACACACTAGTGCAGAAAGTGAAGTTTCTGCAATGAGAAGACAGGTGAGTATGCCACATGATTGGAAATGATGCTGAGTGGAAACTGAAAACTTGACATTTCAGACAAATCTTGAGACTTTACGTTTCTAGCCAATCTAAAGAGAAGTTGCAGTGATTAGTTTATTAATAGATTAGTATTAAACTAATTTCCAACTACTTTGATCGTCCCATAGTGTAAACTGTTGATTTCCCAAAGCCCCCATCTCCAAAGGCTTTACGTTCATAACAAATTGTTTTAGCAGTGCTAAACATTGCAAGTGATGGAAAAAGACATAAACTCTTATTGCCTGATAATGTCAAGCATCTGTCAGTGTTTGTGAGGCTGCAGTCACATGTCACTGGTTGTTTATTGTCCCCAAAAGATATTAAGAAAAAAATTCAGCACTTCAATCATGATAAAAAGGCAAAGAGTTTTGTAATGAGGAAGCCTCATGAAAATAATCTTATTTAGGAGTCACACCTTAGCGTCTATTAGTTGTAAATAAAATAATGAAACATGACATTTTTCATTATGATTGGGAGTATTAATACTTTTGGGGGAAACCAAATTTATTAAACTTTCTTTTTTGTTTGAGCAGAGCACTCATTGGAATTCAGTGCAGGAGAAGCACACCTGTTTCCTCTTATGATATCAGCATGTCACCGGTTGTTTGCCTTTTCATTGGTCAAACTTGATAAAGTGTTCTGTCACTGCCGTAGGCGTTTTTCACAGGAGAAATTTTGACATGAAGAAAACACAGCTGTAAATAATAAAAAAAGGATGGTGGTTGATTTCCATTTAGCTGCTTCAGTTTCAGAGTCCCTGTGTTGGGAATGCTGGATCACCGTCACACTCATGCCTTATTTGGACACTTGAATGGAACAGGGCCATCATTAATGTTTTAACCAACATCTGTGCTTTTCCTGCAAAAACCAGTCAAAAATGCTGCAGTAGAAGAGGCCTATTGAAATGGGAATTGCTGTTTTGGTCAAGAAATCAAGACAGAGCATATGAACAACTTGGTTACAAACAAAATCCTACTTTACTCGTTTGAAGGCTTCTAATTAGCAAACATGGCTTAGTAGGTTTAGGGCCACATTGCCACCTGTTGGTTTAAAGTGTTCTTGAAGCGCTTCCCTAGTGTTTTTGCCTTTTTCATTTAAATGAAGGTTTTTGAAACAATGACCACATGTATTTTTTTTTTTTACAAAGTAAAAACAGTTTTACAGATAAGTTTGGGACAAGTCTCAATTCCTTAACAACACTATCACCAAGTTATTCTGTTATCCGTGACTGAGTGTCATGTCATTGTAGAGCCAACAGGTGTAAGCCAAAAAATGTGCCTGTATCCCCAGAACATTACACTGGAAGCTGTCAGTATGACCACAAATTCAACTTCCCTTTTACCATCCCTGAAGCAGCTTGAGGATTTATGTCCTGAGGGCAAAATACACAAGGATAGCCTTGTTTTACTGTCTCCAAGCTTGAAGAGAGACTTTGCTTGTTTACATTTCTTTAATTAGTTGAGATTATCAAATCGTGGATAATCAAATGTGACAATACAGTTATCCTTTCAGCATTTCTGTCCTTCTCTCCATGGAATGACAGATGTCAAAGGTCAGGGAGGCTCACCTGCAGCTGAGAGGCAAACCTTCCAGTGCTGTCAAATGTTGACATGTCAGTGAGTTCGATTGAATTGGATTTCTCATCTTGATTCCTGTGCTACATATAGCAAAATGACAGGGATTATTAAGTCCACCCACCTTCCAGCATAGAACAAACCAGTGCCTCAGGGAGTATTCTTGTCCAGAGGCTTGTTCACTAAAGGTAGTTATATACAGCTTCTCAACACAAAACTAGAAAATGTCTACAGTTCCCAGTTTTCCAGATTTAGTACTTGTGGAGTATATGACTAGATGAAGAAAACATGTCCATGGCAGATTTATTATGGATTTCACTTAATATCAAGGTTGTCAAAACTATATATTTTGTTGTAGAATCTATATTCAAAAGCTATTTATTATAACAGGATGGGCAGGAGACTTACTGATTGTTTGAGTTATTAAGCGTTGTATTTAAATGGGGTACCTTAAGGCCCTGCACTGCTATGCAGCTGTTACTATTTATTCTGATTTTACTTGACTTGAAAATACTCAATGATCAAAAAATGATTAAGCTGTAAGACCTTGTGCTCCAATCTTGTCAACTAAAGCAAGTCACAGGCCTTTTATCAATCACATCAACTAACAAAGTGGGTATTACTACCAAGACAGTGACTTGAAAAGGCTGTTTTAATGCATCCTTTGGGCTTTAACTTTTCCCAGGAATGGTGTCTCAAATTAGGACAATAGAATGAATTTCTCCATGTAGTAAAAAGAACAAACAGTACATACATTGCTGTACATTTTTGATGTTGGTCCTATACAAGGGCTGTGTTGTAGCTGTGTTGTCTCTAATGTCCACTATAACACAGTAACTGACAAAGGTGATGAACACTGATGAGGCTAATTGATAAAAAAGAGCTTCCCTATGGAGAAATGATAAAGATCAGCATCACTCACCTGTCAGATGCACCCTGTAATGACCCATTGGTGTATGAGTAATATACAGTAGTAGACTATATGTGAATTTTATATTAGGGAGGATATCTACTTTAATGTTCCCATATACGCTGTAAATGGCTCTGGGTGTTTTAACTGTTCCCGATCTCAGCCTCCCTGAGACTCCCTCGGACAAGAACTCTGCCACTAGCTACAGACCTGCAACCAGTAGAGACATGCTATCACCTATCACCTACACACAAAGACACACATACATACATTTATTCAATAAATTGCAGCTGACTTTGTGTGTGCATGTCTATATGTGGTGTTAGAGAGACAGTGAGTTGTGTAGGATCATTTAATTTGGTATGTTGAGGGAATGTGCGCATAAATATCTTGGTACCTCAGACAGGGTGATGCAGTTAGACGCAAATTATAGTTATGGCTGTTTGTGTGTGTGTGTTTGTTTGTGTTAGTGTGTATGAGTCAGTTACAAACAGTATTTATAGTTATGGATCCAGGTGAAGAGAGGACACAAAGCACACTCACAAAAACCGACACAAAGTTAACCATACATTAAACTATCTTCACAAAGTACTAAGTCTCTTTCTCTCTCTCTCTTACACACTCACACACACACACACACACACACACACACATAAACACAAACAAACAACTGAGTACCTCACTGTTGACAGCAAGCCATCTATTGTTGCTCCATAGTGCCAATCAATACTGTCTCTATTGGAGTCATATGTCATTGACAATGAGCTGTACTGACTGTGTGTTTGTCTGTGTGTATGTCTGTGTGTGACTTTGTGTATGTGTCTTTGTAACGGAGGCGTAGATCAATGACAATAGGCTGTGTATCTGCAAGGAGGTAAATTTGGTTTCAACATCACGGGAACACATTAAACTGTGTGTCTGGTAGTACCAGATGTGAGCAAGCTCTCCATTCTGTAAGCTGTTCGTAAATTGGATTAATTTATTACTAATAATGCAATAATTTGGGTGAAAATTGGAAAAAATGTCATTTTCAGCACATACACTCTGTTTCACCCTGCATTTATTATTACTTTGAGAGACTCCAGTGGTGAAGCTAATGGACTTAAAGTGATTTCTAAAGGTTTTAATGGTTAACATTTATTTATGTAAACAAAGAATGAAAGAGCTGTGCTGCACATGTGACATTAAATTTGAACTTGAAATGATCTGCAGTATTACCTTCTGCCAAATTCAAATGTATTATTGAAAAAGTAAGAAAAAAATTAAAATTGCCCCATATGTATTCATGCTGGAAGATCAGAAAAGTAGCATATGTCATTATTTCTTTGTTTGTCTGTTGAACTAAAAGCTCGGTAAACATTAAACAACAGTTAGTTTGTGTGCCTTTTTGGAGCATGGGTGTGTGGGGGTGTTTTTATGTGTGTGCATATGCAGTGTTTACCATATCTGCTAAGCTACAAAATAACACCCTGATCTGCCCAAAGGAAAATCACTTGAATCACTTTTTATTTATCATGTGGTTTGCATTACAGGTTGATTAGTCATTCCAGATAAAACTCTCTATGTGTTCATTTAGAATTATTGTCACTTAACTTCCACTGTTATGCAACTTGACTACTAAGGAGCACTGCAGAATAATAAGCTTCAATTCTTAAATCATCATTAGCAGCAACCAACAGGACACGGCTCAATGCCCTGAAAATCCTCTTCTGACCCTTAAGTGGTCCTGGGAGAAATGGGCTAGGAATATAAAAACAAAATAAGTAGAGAGATAGAGAATACTTTCACCCCAGGGAGGGTTATTTGTCAACAACAGGCCCTTTCGTTCTTTTTACCATTTGTAGAACCATTTCGCCAAGCAAGACGAACACCAATGATTAGCACCATTTTTCAAAGATGCAAAAGCAGATAAGTTAAATAAACGGTAATGCAATACCTTACAAGATGCTCCAGCTTGGAAAGTGGGCTGGCAGCCAGACAGTTGCTGCTCTTGGGCTGATGGAAGGGAGGGAATGAGAAATGCTCCAGTACCCCTCAATGGTTTTAGTCAAAGATTTTTGCCATGTAGCAGTATTTACCCTTCCTTTGTGACCATATATTTTAGAGTGTGGGGGGTCACTGTTGTCTCATCATGCACTGAGGTGACTTTGACAACCCTTTTTACTGCTGTTCATAGCTCTTTTTCCCCTAACGCCCACTTAAAACAACATCTCTATAATGTTGTACTGAACTGTGAGGGAATTAAACTGCCATTACTCAAGAAAGAATTTAAATCCATACACATGTACAGATTAATTTTATTCACATTCTTAAAATATAATTTAAGAGAAAATTTGCAGTTGTCCTTACTACAACTTGTAGAAATTGGGTCACATACAAGAATGCAAGAACAGTTGTAGATTTTTATGCTAAACTTCTCTTACTCTCTTGAGGTTTCCTCTAAGCAGCACAAACTTGCTGTAAATCACTCATTTCAACTTGATGAATGCCACCTGTTCGTGAGAAGATGCACGCCTGTGAGTTTGATCATTTACATAATCTGTTCCACTCTGTTTGTGAGCAGGTTTCATTCATGAAAATATAACCCAAGAGTAAAAAGTAGAGCAGGTTTAAGTCTTGCTGTCAGAAATCAGCAGAGGAGAGAATGTTCTATTTAGCAGTGTCAATTAGGACCGAAGCATTTACATGCATTTGTGTGTCGAAAGCGTCTTTTAAAGGCACAGCACTTAATTATGGGCAGGACTGAGCTGGACAATAGCTTAACTGTATATTTTCCCAAATATAGATATATATATATATAAAAAGCATGATATTTATATGTAGACCCAAACAAGTGTTTTTCTTATTGTAGAGAAAGGCAGTCTTTCTGTCTGTGACTCATACAACTTGTCTGGTCCAGTTGTATTTTTTTCATATTTAAAAGAATATTTCATATTTTACAAATTGTTGAATGCCCTAAGTTTCTTATTAATCCCTGATACGTGCCACAGGACTGGATTTGTAACATAGGAGTGGCTCTTGCATGGGCCCATTGTCTTCAGTGTGTACTGAGTGATTCAGTTAACCCTGGCACTCTGGAAAAGTCTTCACACCACGTTTTGTAGTATTAAAGCACATTTGTGTCAAAAGGAAACTTTTTGGTTTTACCATTCTTAAAAAAAGACGCCTTGGGCTGCATGTGGTAAACAGTGTCAAGCTGTAAAATAAGAAAAAAAAGGGCAGAGGTGGAGTTGGGTTTTCTACTGGAATGTGGATTACATGAGTAATATTTCTAAATCTATCTGTCTCGCCATAACAGCCTTATACTGTATGTATCCGGTCTGCTCGCCTCCACAACAGGAATAATAAATTCAATATTCCAGCCAGACGCACAAACCTGCCATTATTCATTTTACCTGCCTGTGCGTGTGTCTGTGTGCACACTTGACAGAGAAATGGAAAGGTGTTGTGAGAGAATAGGTGTATGTGTGTATGTGTGTGTGTGTGTATGTGGGTTTATGTGTGTACCACTTACTAACTGCTGTTTCTGATTGTAATACATGAGGGGTTGATGTATTTGAACCACATGTGTTATATGCCCACTGTTCTAGTTTTACATTAATAAAATGTGTGTCTATGTGTGAGCGCACAATCCTCCTCCTGTTATGGAGTGTTATAGTAATAAAATCATCACACAACCTCATTGTTCCTGACATTTAACCATAAACTCTGAAAAAGTAAAGGAGAAACCATCTTGAGGAAAACTTTCCTCTGTGGTTGAGGGTTTTAAGTCAGAGCGATTATGCTCTATGTGATCGCAGCTTTCTTTTCATACTGATTTTCAAGCATCATCCTGTGTCTGCACCGTGTGCAGACAATGTATACAGGGAGGTTGTCTCCAGCAGGGATGGGAGGTTGGAAATTGGGGGCAGTATATACGTGTCATGGGCTGATTTGTAGTGGTTAAACCTCTAAATTTTATAGTGAACGGTACAAGCCAGCTTGTCAAAAGTGCTTATATATTAGATGGTAGAACTGGACACATAGGAGAAGCTATCAGATTTAATCTCCTATAAGGGAGTAGTAAATAGATGAAAAAGCAAGTTGGCCAGAAAGTCACATTCCTTCAAATATCAGTCTGAGATTTGGAATAAATATCTATCCAACACTGAGGTAATCCAAGCTTAAACTATAGACAAATGGTACATTAAATTATTTAGTAATTTATTTTTTACATCTGGACCCACTTTCTTGAATGGGGCATTTTTTGTCCTATTTCCTGTGGCTTTATTGTCCAAATAGGTTTTATAAATATTTACTGTGAGTTCAAATTTAACAGTTGCAATGAAATGATGATAAAAATTAATATGCATGCAGAGCAAAAAAACCCAAAACGGCTCATTAATTTTCTGTACCTAAGCAATATACATATAAACAATATTCACAGTATTAAACATTTATTTATGTTTTGCCATTAAACAAAACTTTATTTAATTACATTGTTACATCTTTAATTAAAACTTTGGTTAGACTTAAAATGAGTAAAACAGAGCTCCATAGTTCAGTATGTCTTAATCTTATCTCATACAACAATGACTACAGAAATAAGTGTTTTCATGTCCTCAGTAAAATAATTGACTAAGTGACAAAGGGTCAAATCGAAGTGGGTATATTTTGTTAGGTCTAAATGTCTTTACAAAATAAAGTAAATCACAAATAAATGGGTTTAGATTTAGATTAACACCCATAATTATTGAATTTGCAAATTATTGATATAATTAAAAATGATAAAAGGAGAAGTACAATATGATATATTTAGATTTTTCTGTGAATATTTTCTTTTCTTTTTTCTGTTGGTTATTATTTTTATAAAGTGTGGTTTATGCTGCTTAACTTTGAACTCATGAAAAGATTCCCAATCCATGAATAATATGTTAAATCCTTGTTATAACCCTGTCCTCTAATTAAAATTTTGGGAGATGAAAATATAATTTTGCTTGAAAATCTGATATTTTTCATCATAGAGATCTCTCTCTCTAATTAGTATTTGGTACAATAAAATACATATTTCCAAAACGTGAATATGAATGTAAGGAGCTGAAGTTGTAGTCAGATAATGCAGAGAGTTTTTGATATGCAGCAAAGTAAATTTACTGTGTTTCAATAATTTTTCACCTGACTTAAACATCAGTCATGACAGTCAGTAATCATAAAGGATGAAGACCAGGAAGTGGGTATATATTTCTCCTTTAAATGTTGCCATAATATGTGGCAGTTTCAAGGCATATTTTGACGAAAGAACATGACTCACTTTTTCTTGATAGGAACAAATCCTGCTTTCACTTCTGCTCTCTCCACCTACACACAGCCAACTGAAACCAACAAGTTCATTTCTGAGGGGATTGGTGAGAGTCATTCTGGGAAATGCAGAAAAGCATTAACTGGACTGGCTGACAGGTTGAGAGAGAGTTGGGACACCAAAAGAGTAAATTGCAACACTTAATCACAAAATTACTGCTGGAATGCACTGAGCTTTGCAGATTGATGGTATCTAAGAGAAAAAGGGTACCTAAGGGTGGAATTTTCCTTTAATCACTTCGCCGACATCCACTGACTCACAACCCTGACACGATGACAGTGGGTAATACAAGGGGACTGCTGTGCTGTGTGTGTGTGGGAGGGCAGTGGTGGTGGTGGCAGCACAGACTGGAAACAAGCTGTACCTTTGCAAAGTCAACAAGCAGTGACCAAGTTACAGCAAAAGAGTTGCGGTGGCGATATTAACGATGCAACGCAAACAGTACTGGGATGAATTATTTCCATTTTCCCTTCACAAATTTTTCATGTGAACCGGCAGAAACATTTGGAGAGCTACTCTCCATGAATAATCCACTGCAGAATGCTGATTGCCTGCCTAAAATGGCAATCAGTCACAGAATTCAGTGGAAACTTTTGAGACAAAAGTTAATCCTAGCTATTTATTTTGTTTAGAAGAGCATTACATTATT
Organism: Acanthurus lineatus; assembly: GCA_029814665.1. Lineage (NCBI taxonomy): Eukaryota > Metazoa > Chordata > Actinopteri > Acanthuriformes > Acanthuridae > Acanthurus > Acanthurus lineatus. Next base: position 8,529,713 of record JAPZDV010000008.1, read on the forward strand.
GTACAGACAAAGATATATACTGTGTTCTACAGACATATTTTCTCACTTTCATTTGTTCTTGTAGACTCAGAACTTCTTCTCAGACTGTTTTGATGTAACACTGAATGGTGTTTCATCACTGCTTGTTTACTGTTTACTGGTCAGTTTTGGCTGCTTGGTGTAAGATGCCATTATGTAAAGTGGTTGTACAGTCTGAAAATAGTACTGCGTTAACAAAAATGCAAGGAGCAGTGTTGCTGTGGGCGTGTTGCCTCTCTCCGAGAAGAAAAATTATGTTCTATGAAGGCCAGATTTTACGATTATCAGACCCAAAACACTGCACAGTGGTTTAGAAGTGGTTATACATTTAGGCAAGGTTATACAACTCTTGAGAGGTAATACAGCGAGAATTATTCTATCTCTGTTGCAATACTAGAAAATTATGTGTTGCAGCATAATTCAGCCATGCATTTAGGTGAGAATTTAGCCTTGTTTAACTTTTTCCTCTATGATGACAATTTTTCCCTGAGCCCCATGCATGAAGGTGAAGAGGCAAGGACGATTGTAACTTCTCTGTCACACTCCATCTCTTTTTGTGTACACAAGGAAGTGCAACAGCTCAAAAGCCTTTAAGAATTAATAGCAAATTTAAATGATTACTACATCTTGTCCTCCTCCATAAAAGCTGGCCTCTTGCCACACCTTCAAGTGTAACGCTTTGAATCAGCAACAGACTTTGTCCAACTAATTTCAAGCATACATGGCCTGTACTGTAGAGGTTTCTACAAATTACTTAACAAAATTGTTTTTATTCGCTATCATGTTGGCTCCACTTGTTTCCTCACTACTGTTTTCTTACTTTTCACGCAGACTGTTGCTGTATTGTACATGGTTACAGCGCTCCTTGTGTGCTCTTTTCCTGCTCTGGCGCACACGAGGAGTGCTGTAATCCAGCACAAACTAAACAATGAGACACATCAGGCGTGAACAATCTCAATGGTCCTTTACGTTTATTATAGGTTTATTTGATTTTTGACTTCCATGCATAAATTGAATATATTTTGGGTCTTGTCTACTCAACATGATGCAGTGTGTCTTCTGTAACATCAAAGTTTTTTTGCTCTACATTAGACTGTTTTTTGCTGTTTAAGTCAATAATTTCTTTGTGCTAATTGTCAGAAATGTTTTTCCTGATACCCTCTGGGCTCTACAGATTACTGTATCCTCATTAAAGGGACAAGAGATCAATAATACAATATGGGGGATAAGGTTCTGAGCAATTATTTGTCAAGCTTTGTTGGTTATCTGAAAGGAGTCCTTTTTGTATTCCTGCATACAAATCTCAGTTTCCTGCAGCATGCAAGTGTTTCATAGCTGTAAAAGCTTTGGTCAAAAATTTTTAATACATTTCAATGCTCTAAAGCTTTTATTATCCTCAACAATTATTATTTCTACAAAGCTTTGAGTGTCTGCAGTTTAGAGCAACTAATGGCTTTGCCATGTGTGTGTGTACAATATGTGTGCATGAGTGTGTGTGAGCTCGTTCTACATGAGTAATATTGTAGTACAGATGAATTATTGGCGTCCATCCATGACTATGCACTGCTGTGCCACAAGGGGCTTTAATGTTTGTGTGCATGTTTTGTGTGTGTGTGTGTGTGTGTGTGTGTGTGTGTGTGTGTGTGCATGCAAACCCATAGCTTTATATACTGGCTAGCAGACAAAAACAACAACCCTGAAGGTAAAGGAGACAAATCTAATCACACAGCACAGGGGGAAAGCAATCACACACACACATGCAAACACACGAACACAGTTACACATAGTCACACTCACACACAGAGCACACAGGCAGTCTTTCTTCTTCCCACTATTTTGCACATACATGCATACTCACAGACCTGGAAATATGACAACTGTGGAAAGTCTGGGAACTGGCTTCAAGAAAGTGTCTGTTCGGTGGACCGTTACCATAGTTCAGTAGGGTTTGGCAATGGCTCCTGTCCCTTTCCTTTGCACACTGCACCAAGATAAATAAATACGCCTATGTATTTCAAAGTTGAGTATTAAAATTTATTTATAGTTTAGGCTGAAAGGGCTTGGTTTTACATAATGAAAAACAACATGTTTATAATACACCCAGAATCTGGTCAGTGCATTTAGTTGTACAGCAGAGAAAAGAAACTTTGTAAGTGCAAGGTATCTTGAAAGCTGGCTGCACAATAGTGGAAGGATTTGAGGATTTGGTTTTGGATTCATAGTCACTTTAGACATGACAAACAAACAAAATCTGTCTGAAGACCGCCATGCACATTTAACATGAAAGAAGAGCCACAACAAATAAACAAATACACAAAAACAATAAGTATTACACCTCGATAAGAAAAGAGAAACACAGTGTAATACTATGCATTGCAACACATTGATTATTTTAAGAAACCAATAATTAAAGTTAACTTTCATCGATAACTTATTTGTAAGGAACAAACAGTAAGGCAGTATGTAGTTTGGGAATTTCAAAAGACATGTGTAAGTGTTGTGTAAGAATATTAGTTTTTACCAGGCTGAGGATTAAAGTAGAAAACAGTTCTCCTCTGTTTGTATCTTTCTCCAGTTTTCTGTCTCTCAGATCAGAGATTGTTGATCATTACAAGCCACTGATGAGGACCAGCTTGCTCAAATATGATGATAAGCACAACAGGACGTCTTGCACATTTTTTCACAAAAAATCATGCAATTAGAAAATGAGGATCACACACACTAACACACAACTGTAATGAGGGTAACAGAGGAATTTGGCTTCTCAAAGCATCATTCTACAAAACATAGGACAGAGAAAATAAAACAAAATAGTATAAATACAACACATCAAGTAAAGTGAGAATAATGATGTAGGGGACAAAAAGAGAAAAAAAGAGTAAGTGAGTGAGCTACAGATAAAAAACAAGACAAAGGCGAGATGGTGCTGGAGATGATATTTAGGAGACATAATTACCCAAAACAAAAACAAAAATACAATGATGGGTCAAAAGTTAAAAGAAAGAATCAAGGTGCAGATGAAGAGAAGCGCTTTACATGAGAGAAAAACAGAATGTTGAAGAAAGAGAGAAAGAAAAAATCAGAGTTTCCATTTTCCAGTGCGTCACATGAAAACAGTCTATTCATTAGAGCATCAAAACTGACACGGCAACGTTATGACCACTTCAAAGAGTGGGGTGAATATAAACAGAAATACACAGAGAGACAGGGAGGAAAAAACAAAGATGCTCTCTGTCTTCCTCGCCAACTCAAAGCACTAGTATGTATGTGCCGAACGTGTATATGAATCTGCTTATGTGTGTATTTGTAAACAGAGTATATGTATTAGCAGGGAATAAAATTCAGTGTCAGGGAAGTTACTGCAGCTGGTCCACATACATATTTACTACTATACAAATAGTGTCATCACTGAAATTCATTCTGTGATGCTGTTATTTGAAAATAATCTTAGAGTATGGGATCTGCGTCCCACTGTGACTTATGTACCTTAATTTGTTCTGAGTGTATCAGGGAGTAAGAAATCCTTTGATAGTTGATTTTTTATTATGTATTTTCAGATTAATAATACACTTTGTTATGTCGTCTGATGCTGTAGACTCTTGGGTAACACTGATGCTACTTCAGGGAGCAAGTAAAGAAGTTGGCAAACATTAGTAAATATAATGTAAGCATAATTAAGGGCGTGGCAATCTTAAGTTACAGCCACAAGCTAGCTGTCTACAAGGCGTCCATGGGCGTAGCAAGTTCTAATCTGCGGCTCCGCCCTTTCACCCTAATATGGTCATTTTTGGCTGAAAATAACAAGATGGTGACAGACAAAATCCCAAGCTTAAGGACTCAAAACTGTATTTCACAAACTAATTGGTGACATCACAGTGGCTCTGTCCACTGTTTATTTTAGTTGAAAGTGAAACATGAACTTAACTGAATATTTCAAAGATGAAAAAAAATTGTCAGTGCTCTCTGGTGGACAAACTATGCAAATATCATTGTCATTCACTTATCTTTGGCATTTTTTTTGTGGTTTTGTGTTTATTTATTCTGCAACTGTTGCTAAATATTCTTCAGATCAGTAATTTTCAAGGAAGATTTTCTTAAAAGAAAAAAGTATTTGGCATCTCACAAAAAGTATAAAATCAGAGAGAAGTTGCTTAAACTCAAATTTTGGATAATAGAATTGTCTTTTCTGTTTTTCATTTGGCCTTTGGCCCTGACCTCCACTTAGCTAACTACTGCCCCAAGCACCCTTAAAACAGTCCTTCTATGCTATCATTTATTCACTTTGGCTCATAAGCTAAGCTGGAAAACACATTTTAGATGTATTATATCAACCCTGCGCCCAGTGGGCTTAACAAGCCAGTGGTTACACCTGCAATCTTGCCTTCAGTCCTGCCCAGGTTGAGAACCCCCATGGTCAGAGGTCCAGGGGCAATTTTCACATTGATCTGGTTAGTAATCCTTGCCAAAAGGTAAATACAGAAAGGTCCAGGTGACTGTTTGTGTTCCCTTTGTGAAACATGCCAAATTCTCTTTACATTTTAGTCTTTCTTTTCTCCAGTTGTTTTCTATCTTTTCTTTCTCTTCCTTTCCCTCTCCCTCTGGCCCCATCATACCCACCCAACATCTGATTAACCCCAAAAATGGAGAAACTTCTCCCGTCCAGTTTGTGTAAAATTACATGGCCTTGGGATATTTTGAAGTGCACATTGTCTAAACAGACATTTCCGTGTGAATGAGGATGTATGAACAAAGCCCAGAAGAACAGACAGCATTTATCAGTGCTTGCAGCTATGGACTAATTTGACAGTTAAAAAAACAAACTGCGATTTTGTAAAATTGGCTCACTGATGAACTTGCTTGCTAAGTGATAAAAATGCAGATAGCAAATTGTCCACCATGGCAATAACTTTACAAACTGCAACATAGTTTATGCATGTCTCACAATGGTATCAGATGCTTTGGCAAAAGCCCAAAAGAATTTCCATAAAAGATTTTTGCACACTGAGTTGCTCCCATCTCCCTTTGTGGCTCCTCTTTGGAGGATAACAATTCCATCAATAGCATCATCAGCAACAGCAGCTGACAATAATCACTTTTAAATTCAATCAAATGAGCTAAGTGATCCTTTGAATTATGTAACTGACATTTTTTTTGTAAAGAAAAAAAGTAGGAGAAATAGCACAACTTCACTATATTTCCACAGAGGATATAAACACGGTGGATGCCTATTGATAAAATGTTTTTGTCACTGAAGCTGCAGGAATTTGAGGTAAACTAAATTTTCCTTTTTTGTCACCTCAAGAGCACTGCAAGCTTCTAACACAACAATGTTATTCAACAATACTATTTATAAATTGTAATGGCAGTCATGTTAGCAATAATTTGCTTATTTTCACATCCTGCTGACTCGGAACAACTTTTGAATTTATTTGGAGTCATGCTTGTTGACACCTGGTGAATTTTCCCTTCAAGTCAGGTTTGGACTCCAAAAACTCTTGAGGGAAATATCTGGCTCTCTACTTGCCTAACACTCCACTTCATTAGCTTGTCACTAACTCTGTCTGTGCACAGGTAGTGTCCAGCAGCTTTATCAGAATCTTCTGCCGAAACAGCTGCATACTGTGGCCAAAAATGACACAGAGAGCAGCAAGATAAAAAACAGTGGCATCCTATATTTACCAAAATAATAAGCTGAGTGATGTTGTAAAGATCAGTAGAGGCCAGCTTATCAGCCTTTGCTTTGCACCCTGAGTGACATGTCAGAGGAAGATGGCCACCATTTGAATGTTGTTCATTACAAGACAATAGTTTACTTATGGCATTTAGTCTTTGTGCCCTTTACACCGTACAGGAAAATTCATGCGTGTTTACTTAAATAAAACACATAACAATATAGCAGGTACTTTCAGCAACACAGCTCATTTAATAAATTCCTCCATTTGGATTCTCTAAATTGCAAAAATGGGTCAACAATGGATATTTGAGTGTCAAACTTGAGCTCTATGCACATAGATGATTCTACTGAATTAAAAAACTTTTAGCACAGCAAATAAAGCTGAGGCCTTTCCATGTATTTAATGGGAAAAACTGATTAGTTCTATAAAATAAAGTCCAAATATAACAGAATGAATTTTATAACGGTGACAAAATGTCTGCAAGTGCTTTCTCCAAAATACCCAAAGATTAGATTGGAAGGTATGTACTGCATGTACTGCATGTAGACATAAAAGTACACAAACACTCTTGCAGACAATAGCTCTTTATTTCATTAACTCTTACTTTCTTTCTCATACACAAAGTAGACTTACTGCCACACACACACACACAGACGAGCAGATGCCCACTGCAACCAGAAAAAAACCCCAATCAAACAAACAAAAGTTAAAAACACAAATCCACTTAAACCAAAATTAAACATTTTATCGTTCTTTAGGCACATTTCACTCCAGCAATCACATAAACACATAAATATATTCAGAAATATTTCCCCTCTGTAAAACATTGTAACGATTATCGGATTATCGTTTCATGTTTTGTTTTGGTGGCTCTGGACTCCTGATTTAAAATTCTAAACAGATCGGATAAAAGGAAGCTTTGAAGTCTGATGACTGTTTCACTTTGGTTCTTTGCTTCTTCCCCTTTTCTTTTTCTCCTCGTGTCTGTCTCTTTTTTTTGGCCTTTTTATCTTCCTCTGTGTTGATCTGTATGTCTGGAGTTGAGGTAAGCTTTGTTTTTGGTCCAGACATCTCCCCAACGGGCTACTAATGCTTTTTGTACACAGCTGGCATCCAGAAAAGCATTTGTTTCTTCAGTATTGACCTCATACAAGATATTCTCTTTTCAGTTTTCTAGTCTTGACAGGTCAAAAGTCAAGATGGTAACATGAGAGGGGAGAAAGATAACATATTTTCTTCCTTTTCCTTCTTTTCTTACTTAAATCTCTCTTTCTAAAATCGCTCTTTCTTCCTCTGCTTCTCCTGTCACATATGTTGCGGTAGTTACACTAAAAGACCATTCTTAAACATCTCATAATCTAATCAAAGTTTCTATGACTAAATAATTCAATTACACAGTCAGATTACTTGACAAATTCCTGTAAAAACGAGGCATATGTGCACATCATAACACACACACAAACAATCTCACAGATGGGCATTTACACACCCACACACATGCACACACACACACAAACATCTGCTTTGTCACTTTTCCGGTTGGCATGCTTTATGAATTCAAGTAAATAATAAAAGCATTGTGCAACATTGTGTGTGTGTGTGTGTGTGTGTGTGTGTGTGTGTGTGTGTGTGGGTTTGTGTGTGTGTGTGTGTGTGTTGTTGTTTGTGTGTGTATAAAACATCAGCATTGATGGTTGAAAGAGAAATGGTGGAGCTATTAAGCTCATGAAAAGACAGATTTGCCAGTCTTTCTTTTATTGTGACACAGATATAAGCACGCATATGACAAGCAGCCACTTGCACTTACACACACACACGTATACGCACACACACATACACACACACACACACACAAACTGTACTTGTTTTGTTTAGGATTTTGGAGAGGGACTACGTTTGTATTTTCATCCAAATTTATAGTCTTTTGCGTCTGAAATGACCCATTTTCCTCCAGAGAGTTATCAATCTGTAATTGTACGTGTGAAGAGAGATATACTGTAAGGTGGATGGAAAAGTGAAACATCGATGTGTGCAGTCCCTTACTACTCTTGACATTGTACATGATGACATATATATACTGTATGCACTGAGTCCCTGATGGCAGTGGTGTTAAATGTTATCATCAGTGGAAAAACCAGCAGTTACTAGAAGAAACAAAACAATGTGTACTAGCTTCTAATATACTGCTGATATTATTAATTTTTTTCAGAGTAAAACATTTTGTTCCTTCAAAAGATTAAAGTTCTCCATTTTACTGGTAAAACTCAAAACTTTTTAGGCTAACGTGGAAAAGGCCTAAAAGTGCTCCAAAAGTTGAATGTAACTAAATCTAATGTTATTTTACTAAAATATAAAGAAATAGGCCTATTACAGTAACCTATGATTTTTCTCTGTCTCAAAGTTCTATATTTTTTGTACAAACATACAATCCGTACAATATCATTCAAACAGTATAATTGTATATACTAGTGTATGTTTCTGTCTTCCATTGTCTCCATCTCAATGAGTGTGTCCTATCAAGGTATTGTCCAAATAATGTAGTAAAAAATAAATTCAGACCAAGAAGTGACCATGAAAATATTGCTAAATGAAGAAGAGATGGACAGGTTGTTGCAAAAACACAAAATTTTGCTCTCAACTTTTGCTACCACAGCCTAAGGTCAACTGAAATATGATGTTGACAGGATGGATGCGTCAGTCGCCAATGAATGCTTGTGGAAAAAATTAACTTCCCCTCTTGCCAAACTAAAAATGAACATGAACATGTTGCTTAACTGTTAAAATATGAAAACTTAAATATCAGCATGCCATTCAGCATTTACAGGTGGCCAAACTTCACCAGCAGAGTATAAAATACTCACATCAAGGACACAAACATTACAGCAACATATCAAGCTAAGAGAATTAATCATGCTGTCAAACCACAAGCTTCACTGTTTTCAAGTGCAGTGACACTTTCATTCAACTTATAACTCTTTTTATTACATCTGTTCTATACCAGTTACAATGACAGCTTTGTCTGAAGTGGAAGACACAACTTCCTGTGTTATTTAAGCTTATTGAGAATACCCATTTAAATTACTGTAGCAAAAACAGAAGCTCAAAGATTAGCCCCCTGAAGAGAGGCATGAATCCATTTTCTCTAATATAGCTTTAGAAGAACAGTACCAGTAATGGCAGACTGTAATAACGATTCATGCACGTTGTAGTAATAATGATTGATGTCATCCTCCCCAACACAAGCATTATGCTTCGCTCTGATAAAGCCCCCCAAACACACACACACATACAGGCACTTACAAAAGAGTTAATTTACACGAGCACCACCAAGCAGATTACAGGAAATCATAATTAATCAGGCTCTTTTTCACACTTTTAAATACACGTACGTATGAGCAGACACACAGATATATGCGCATGCTGTTTGCTGTCTCTTTGAGCACAGTGCCTGTTGCTGGTTATCATTCATGTCTACATTTCCTGTCTGTAATTTGAACGAGGGTTCACTGCTGAAAGCCTGCTTGGAGCTCGCTGACCTGAAACTTGCTAAATGACAGACAGAGAGTGGAGCTGGTGAGCATAATGACACAGAGACGTGAGATAAGCCAGCCCTGTTAGGAAGAATGTCTGAATGCTAATCAGCGCCAGTGATTCCTCTATTTGCCCAGGAGCTGTTTGCTGAGGGTCCAACCTCTTCATGAGCAATGCTTTGCTCACATTCACACAGTTCAGTAACTTCTGCTCTCTAGAAGCACATTACCCAGCTGCTCCACCAGAGGAGCTGTGGGTTCATTAAATACTTAAGGGCACTTAAATGGCTGAGCCTTAAGCTTGTACCTGTAATAATCAGTAAACAGATAAGGGGTTATTCACACTACTTATCTCACCTAAACTGGAGCTCAGTAGGGCTTTTTAGCTTCTTGTAGAATACTGTTTTGTTTTCATGCCTGATGGTTCAGGCTTGTTGCATTGGTCCTTGCAGACAGGAACTGCTTTGATGAAGCCGCTGAACTCTATCTGTCCAGCACTTAACAACAAGCAGACAACAGAGGCAACTAACTCACTAAAGCAACTGTAAAACCTAGAGACCCATATAGTTTGCTCTGTATTTGATTACCAAAGCTTAAAGAGAGAGTGATAATTGGACTTGAAGAGAATAATAAGAGAAACTCATCTCTTTTGATTAATTAAATGTGTATTTCCTCAAGATGTGTATATCATGGCCTTAGTTTCTTAATGCTCCACTATTGTCACAGTTTTGTTTTTTTCTTTTCTTTTCTTTTCTTTTTGGTAGCAGCCATGAGACAATTCTGGTGAAAACAGTAAGCTTGAGTGAAAAAGGTTAAATTTTAATGGTTGTAAACAAAATACTATGAGATTAAAATTCTGTTTTGAGTGATAATTCTGACTACAAGCATAACCTTTTACTTTTCAAACAGTCATTTGACATTATTTCTGTTAAAAAATATCAATTAGTGGAGTTTTATTTTTTTTTCTGATAAACTTTTAAAATTCTCTTCCCTTGCAAAATATCTCAGATAGCTCTTCACTGTGACCTGCTGCACTTTAGCAGCTGTTAATTGTAAACAAGAAGCCTTGTAAAATAGTTACTATGGTAACAAAAAGCTTTATTGCTGAGCTATTAGTTCTAACTATCATGTTGTAAAAATTCTGTTAGCATTTTTTTTTTCAAAGAATAAATTACTTATCAATTTGTCCTCGTGCTCATACTTCCTCTTCCTTGTGGGGTTTTGACTTGTTGACCTTTCACAGCCCTCATTAACTTAACAAGTAAATACCAGTTTCTTTGGTCTAATGTGACCAAGAGGCTTGCTAATGTCCCTTAATAGGACTAATATGTAAATGATCTCATAATCACACTTCACACAGCTGGTAAGTTTTGTAGAGTCTCTGTAGAATGTTGGAGGTCTAATTAATTCTGTACTCAAACCTCATTACCATATTTTTGGAACAAAAATGATTTGCATATTTTCTAAGCATGTGGTCCTGTTTATGATGGTTATAAAGAAGATGCAGGCTTCCATATTTGTTTACAGTTATAACACACAAATATTCATATTAATCCACCCAAAAACACAGCAAACTCACAGCTGTGTGTTCTGTTTGTAGGCCCATGATTGAGCTTAATGACAATGATATCTATCTATCTATCTATCTATCTATCTATATATCTATCTATCTATCTATCTATCTATCTATCTATCTATCTATCT
>JAPZDV010000008.1:8540739-8561721 GCA_029814665.1 Acanthurus lineatus
TATCTATCTATCTATCTATCTATCTATCTATCTATCTATCTATCTATCTATCTATCTATCTATCTATCTATCTAAGCATTTCTGATTTTCTGATCAAAGTTTGTCTTGACTCATGTGTATTCATGAACAATCAGTACTGAGTGCACTTAAGCATATAGCCTATCGGATTCGGCCCTGACACTCTTGGATTTACATATTTTAATTGCTGCTGCAATGACTGTATTACTGACGCATCACCTTCCTCTCGCAGAAACACACAAACACACACACAAACATGCACGCACACACACACAGACAAATAGGTAGTGTGACAGGGTTGCTTCTCAGTCAAATTAAGATGTTGGTATCAGTCTCTAATCCTCTCTCTCTCTCACTCTCAGTCTCTCTATTTCACTTTTGCTCATAATATCAGTAATTATTCTGGCTATTTCCCAATAGTCTGCCTGGAATTGAATTTAGCTATCTGCGCGTGTGTGTGTTTATGTATATGTGTGTGTGTTTGTACTTGTGCACATGTGTGTGTGTGTTCACGTTTTTAGTGCAGGTCTCCCTCTCTCCTAGTGTAATTGCTTGTTAAACCATTTCAAAAGCAGGTGCAGTTTGTCTGAATGACTTCTCTGTATTCTAGGTAGCTAACTGCTTTAACCTGCCAACCTTTTTGTGTGTGTATGCGTGTGTGTATAATGAGGGTGACGTCAGTCATCAGGTCTGACAGCTCCCTTCCTGAAAACACACCTAAGAAAACACATGCTGCCATGCACATATGTGCGGACACACAGTCCCTTACAAATGCATGTATACATTTTTACAGGCCCAAATGCGTGTGTACAAGCAAAAACACAGAAACTACACTGTTTAGAGTATTTAGCTTTGAAAGAGTCCCACAGCATTTATACAGAAACCTATAAAACCTTATTTCTATTAAACGAATTGAATAGAACAATAAAAACAGATAAAAGAAGACAAGGGAAATGCATTTTATCTTTTTTAGAAGTACTTTGTTCTGCCTATATATTAGAATATAAATGATTACAATTGCAGTTAATACTTTTCGCCTTGTTTAGACAGTTTTATGTTATCGTACTCCGCAATAACACACAACTGTAGTGTATTAAATTCAGACCACTAATCCAATTTTGAACTCATAAAGTCATAATGTCATAAAAATATGGAATGCTAAGTTTAAGTTTATTTCATATCTTTCTCCTTTCCAGACTGGCTTGCATCATGGAAGATTGAAATTTACTTGCAGAGACAGTTGACATATTTTCTCAAAGTATAATTTCTTTTCTTTCAGACCTCAGCTATTCAAAATAATTTTTAAAATAGAGAAATAAGGAAATAATGGCTCAAAATAAAGACAAGAAGCCTTGCTGTAACAAAGTATTTAAAATAAGAGAAGACATGTAAAGTACAAAATGTTTACAGAACCCCCTGAAACAATATTGGAAACAAAATATCTTAAACACTTGAATAAAAAAAGTCATAGAGTTATAATAGAAACATGAACTATGAAAATTAACATGAACTACTACAATAGCATGAAAAAAAAAGTCTTGATGGTGAAAAGCCTGAAAATGCTCTCCCTTCTAAATGACTCATGGACTTTTGAATCTCAACAGATCTGTGTTGCACCCTTTGGACATAAGGGATTATGCACAATAATATCTGGTCACTGCCTAATACCACCACAGTCCAAGCTGTTGGCCTCTGTGCAGCCCCACTGGAGCAGTTGGACATTTTATGCCATGTGCAGTGACAGCTAAATGGTTGGTAAATAAGGTAGAGACGCCTTCCCAAGCAGACTCATCTGTCTGGTCAAAATAATTTTCTTCCCAACTCAAGCCTGCCTCTCTTTTTACAACTGTATTGTATAAAAATTTTGCAACATAACATACATTATAATAACTTACTCACAAATAATAACATACAATACAATTTAAAGCACAATGAAAAATATCAAAATCTACCATATTTATTTTGTAGTTTAACTGTTTGACTGTATTGTTTAGTATTTTCACAAAGTAGACTATCAGTAACAGAACCTTCCAAGTAAGCTTTGTAAGCCATAGTGTGGTACCAGGCCCACTTGTGAAATTTGCTTCTTTACACACATGTCAAAGAATAGTTAAATTAAGGGAGCTTTTAATTTAAGTGAAAACTTTCAAAGATCCCCTCAGTTGTAGATAGTTTACATAAGGGATGCATTATGTAAATACAGAGACTACCATTGTCTTTACCATGGTCTCTTTTTCATTATTATTCAACTGATGAAATACTGAAATGATACACTGATGTATCATATCAAAGGCTTCACAAAGCATCTCTACAAAAATGTTTTGACATTTTGGGAAATATGCTTATTCACTCTCTGGCCACTCAGATGAGATTACTGATAGTGTACCACTCACGTGTCTAAACAAATTAAATATTTTTTGTTAATTAGTGAGCTTTAGAGTTGCTGGTAGGTACATTTTGTTACCACTGGTGAGAGTCAGGCTGGCTGTCTCCTCCTGTGTCCAGTTTTTATGCTTAATTAAGTTAACTAGGTGCTAGCTCCAGCAAAAAATTTTAAACACTGAGTTGCTTCAATCTTTTTTTTTTTTTACCTAACTCTCAACAAGAAAGCTAATAAACATGTTTCCTAAAATTTAACTATTTCTACTACAATTTACACATTTTTGACAAAGGTGCTATGGTCAACAGAAACATGCAGAGTTGTGGAGGCATGGAATGCATAAAAGAAGTGCTGTGTACTAAAGAGGTCAAGAGTGAAAGAAAGAGCAAAAGAAAAAAAAGAAAAAAAGAAATGTAGAAAAACAGATATAAGGAGACACAATGAAAGTATTACAGGTGAAAGAGCTGAGGAGAGAAAAAAAAACTGTGCAGGGGTTTCCTGCGTTCCAGCTTGTCTCATTGTAAATTCCCTCATTTAAAAAATGGTGAAATTCATTTCTCACACAGATGGGAACAGGCAAGGCTGATTTCATTAAAATACCCCATCTGTTGGAGGGAGAGAGGGGGTGAGAGATAGAGAGAGAGAGAGAGAAAGAGAGAGAGGAAAAAGACAAACAAGGGTGAACCAAACAAAACAGTTCTCTTGTCCTGGAATAATTTGTTTCCTCTCCAATGATGTATGTAGTGTGTGTGTGTGTGTGTGTGTGTGTGTGTATATGTCTTTATGTGTGTGTGTTTCTATGTGTGCGTGTGTGTTTGTGGTAGTGATGGTTGCTGAATTTGAAGAGACAGGCTGCCATTGCTAGAAGAGCTGGCTAGAGGAAGAAAAAGAGAAACAGAAATATTTGTTGAATATGAGGCAGACATGGTGAGAGGAAGACATGATGGAAGGGAATATGCAGCTGCGGAGCGAAAGAGTGGGTGGAAGAGTGAAAATGAGAGAGAAGGAGAGAGAGCAAGACAGGTAGAGAGCTGTAACTTTTTCATGATTGTGGAGGGATGGAAGAAAGCCAGAGGAGAGCACAGATACTGAACAACTCAGCAAAACCACTGATTTTATTCAAAGGTAACACCTTTTTTAATTCAGTACCTCACTTTCTACAACATATATGACTTGGTTTAAGGTTAAGGAAAGATTTTGTTTATGGCAAATAAACAATGAGTAGGGCATGGTTATAGTTAGACTAAACAAAAAAACATTTTTTCAAGGTCCAGAAAAGATTTTGGTCACAGTTACTAAAAAACAAACAGCCAATGTTAGTCTCAGGTCCACTGCAGACGGATACTAGGGCCTGCTTTTGTCTCCTGGCTCCTCAACTCAAATGAGGTGAGTAGTAGCCCTAAGATGGAGGTAATTCCTAGGATTCTGAGCTGTCTGTTGACACTAAACCAGTATTTTTCTTACTTTAAAACTCATCAAAACTGCTCTCAAGAGGGGGTTACATTTAAAAAAGAACAACAGCGTCTGTATACTTCTTGTCACCATAAGACAACAGACAAAAAGCTGCGACTCAAGGATGTCACTCTGCATGTAACTGTTATACATGTCCATATAGGATTTAGAAAACAAGATAAACTTGACTATTCTCAAGGTCAAAAATGACCTCTCAAACTCATTTTTATGCTTGCTGAACTATCACAAAAACAGAAACAATACATAAATGTGAATAACTAAATCCGAAGTTGAGCTCCCAGAAAAGCAGTATAGATGATAATGAAAAACAGGAGGGTACAGAGCTGAGGTTTAACCAACTGTGACTCAGCAGAATGCCCAGACTGTCTGTCCCACTCTGTACCAGATGTTGGCTGTGATACACAAATTTGTTGTTTGCTGATCGAAACAGGATAAAGTAGAGGTGATTAAGCTGTTCTCGCGAAGCATTTCAGATGAAGATCTTTATGAAAATGACTTGCAAACACAAGTGTAAATAACATTTTCAAAAAATGCTGCCTCAGTGTTGGCATACTTTGTGAGAGAATCAGGGAGACATGAAATTCAAAAATGAATACATGGATGGAGTAAGATGAGAAGAAATGAGAGAAACAGAGAGAGAGAGAGAGAGAGAGAGAGAGAGGAGTAGGCACTGTATCATTTTGTTTTTTATTTTCAGATTCTTAAAGTTTTATTGAAGCCTAATCTCTAATGTGTGTGTGTGTAGTGTGAGGGCATCTGTGTACATTGGCTTGCATGTGATTGATGTTGGAGTGGGAGTGTAAGCTGAGTTCAGACTGCTGTGTAATTCATCATGTATTCTTTTTATTGCATTCACCCAACATAGCTACCCTGCAGAGGTAATAAAGTTTTATCCCTCTAAAAAGGCATTAACTGACAATGTGGACTAATGAGGGGTAGAATATGAAGAGATGCAGACAGAGAAGAATTATTAGCAGCTTCTGCATCTGAACCTTTGGCCCTGATGAGCTACTGCACTAAACCTCTGGACAGGGGAATCTGGTATCATACTCTGTAGGAGTGCAAAAGTTCAATAAAATCCTAGCCTCTCATAGCCAGCCCTATCTTTACAGCAATGTGTCAGTGGAGAAAGGTCTGGCTGCACACATTATCACCCTGCAATAGGGGAAAAAATTGCTCTAACTTAACATGCAGGAAGCGGAAGGGGAGGAGAATGCCAACTAAAAATAGTCGTGCAATGGCAGGCTTTTACCTACAGTTGTCATCTGGTGTCTCATAAAACCTGCAAGTTACATCTTTGTTTGGAACTTCAGGGTTGCTTTTTTAAACCCAGAGAAGGAAAATTGTTGTCCAATTTAATGCTTGTTTTCACTGACAGCAATCAGCTGAAATGCATTTTCCAGGACAAAAGGCTGCCACAAAACAACCCAGAGGAGTGGGTGTTATCTTTGAAAACATGTCGCTTGTGAATTTGCATATATGGGATGAGTGGATTAAATGACATTGTAGTGATGTTTTCATGTGTTGCAGAGCCTGATGAGGCCTGAGACAGGTTTTCCCACTGGGACAATAAAGTACATCAGAATTAAAATTGAGAAGTTATGAAGAGAAACCACAGCATGTGTTCAGATCTGTACTCTGTGAATTATGTGAGGGGTGTCAGCTGTGCATTTCAAGCATAAATACAGAGAGATGTCAAATCTTAATATGTACCAGAGGGCCTATCCTGGTATGGTTTAATTGATTTGTATTCCAGGCTTCATGACAGATCATATGGTACAAGCAAACTACACATATACCATAAAATAAACATCATGTAATAATGAATTAAGAGTACAATATTTGTCTTCGAAATGTATAGGAGTGTAGCATCAATTGGAAATATTCAAGTAGAAGGAGACTACAATGATTATGCTCCTGATTTAAGAGCAAAGTTAACAAGCTGATTTTTTTTTGGTGATCTTAAGTGGTTTAACTTGTGCTGCAGTCATGTACTCTTAGATGTGTACCTTTAACAACATTGTCACAGATGCACAGGATCACACTTTAGACCACACTAATTAATGATGTTTGTACGATCAAAGATAAAAATATAAAAGTCTCACTAATAGTGGGATGAAAGTTAAAAGCAGTTGTTGAGCTGTCTGACTTACAACCCTACTGTTTTGATTCACTCTCACTGCTGTCATAGTGTTGTGTTTGGTGCCAGCAAGCAGCTGTTTTCTTTAAAAAAAAACTGCAAAAACCCAGTGTACACCACCTGCTCAGCACCGCACAGCAGACAGACAAAGTTAGTGACTGGCTAGCAGACATAATAGAACATTTAGTTAAAGCCAGATGTTGGATTGAGACCAAAAACAGAGCTAAAACGGGTCGAATACTGGCCTTACATTCATCAGGTGGAGGGAAACACGGCTTGTGAAGAATGATACTGTTGCTCCATAAATGCTGGATTTGTAAATAGTTGTTATATCAGCTTTAAAGCTGATGATATGTCCATATTGAGTTCAACACTTGTTTCTCCTGCACCCATTTGGCGGAGGAAAAAAAGTCATTGCAGGTTTTTATTGGTAGAACTGCTGTGTTTGTTTGTGAATGACTGCTTGGAGGTTTTAGAATTTTAACTGGAGAGGATTCATGTTGTCTGTTTACATACCCAACACATAAGGTTTTAGTAAGCCAGAAAGCCAGCTCTCCTAGCTCTGTTTTATATTATTTGTTCAGGAGTAGCCCCCATTGACACATTAGTGAACACCAAATTACAGAGGATCACATGTTAATATATCTTAATAGATTTTTCATCTTGGTGTGTTGGTGATTCACATTAAATTACAAGTCCTGATCTTATTTTTTTTTCCGTTTTAATAAAATCAATTCAGTCTTACTAACTCCTTCTTCACCTTTTCTAGCAGTTATAGAAAAGCAAAAACCAACCTTTGCATGACAGATTGGACTTCGAAAACGACAAGTAACCTCCAATCAAATTTTACATCACTAAGAATCATTTGAGGAGGAACAGATAAAAAAGCACAGAAAATGGGCCACCTGTTTTACCCAAACCACTTGCCTTCACTTATGGCACTTTTTTCCCCTCAGCTTCTTTTCAAAAGCTAATTTATTTGAGCTTTTCAGAGTTTGAAAGTAACATGTCTGCCAGGGAGATTTCAACCCACGCACTTCACTGGAAAGAAGAAGGTTCCTTTTTCCCTGCAGATTTCTATGCATCACAACTTAAATAAAAAAACCCCACAAATAAGATACACATTTTATAAAAATTCAGGCAGTAGAACCCGATTAAAAAATTAGTACCATAGTAATGTGTTTGTGAGTCTGACATCATCCCACTGAGGAGACTTAGCATTAATGCCATCACACAAAACCCACTTTCTCTAACTTTCTTTAGTACACACACTCTCAGACACACATACCGGCAGCCAGCCGCACACAGTCAGTGATAATGCACACTGGGCATTTATCTTTACAGTGAATTATGGTACACTGCGGTCTCATTGACTGTGCACAAATGTGTGAGTGTGTGTCTCTAAGTGTGTGTATGCATGATGTGTTGAATTATTACCCACACTTGGTGGTGTGTGTCTGTGTGTGTGCATGAGTGTGTGGTGAATTGAATTATGGCGTTGCGCTATCTCATTGACTTCAACTGAGTCCCATTCATCACAACTTAACCATGGAAATAGACTTTATGGACAAAACGCTGTTTTAGCAGTGTGTGAAAGGCGGCGTGCATATGCAAGTCTTTGTGTGTGTGACCGCTGAAATACCCCTAATGAACATTACAGCATGGTTGTGTGTCAGAAAAAAGAGAGATGGAGAGGGGGGATCAGTGTGTGCAGAGGTAATGTATGTGTGTGAGAAAAAGAAATGTTATTGCTGTTTTGATTTATTTCTGATTTCCTACCTGCATCAAGAAATGAATTTTCCAGCAGCAATGCAATTACAGGACCAAAACCTTGGAGTGAACACACACACACACATCACAAAAACGTTATCTTATGTCAGTTACAGAACCCAAAAAAGAAGGATGTATGGGGCTGTTCCTGGTGGCCTAAAATATATGTGAATATTTGTGTGGGCACACACAGGTGTGCATGCACTGCTTCACACTGTACAATCATTCACACTGACCTTTTATTATAATAACATAGTTGCTATTTCTGTATGGATGTGTGTGTAAAGGTCACTGCAAAGTAAAAGTAAATGTGAGGCTTAGGCTTACACACAGACAGACAGCAGGATTCATGTTCCTTGTAACAGGCTTACAGTTTTTATGCTTTTGTAGGCCAGAGCTGAAAGTTTAGTGTCCTGCAAAGAATTTAACAACAGCAATAATTTCTGCACCCCCTAAATAATATCCTCATGTGTGTCATGAGATATGACAGGGGCATGGTGTGTGCCGTAGTGTTAGCTCAAGAAACCACCAACCAGACATCTTTTTCATTCTAAGTGTATTTTCCGCTGAGCAGGGACACGTCAGCCGATGTTTACCACGGTTACCTCGTTCTTCTTTTTAGTGGTGTAGAAACCCAGCAGTATGGGTTTGAACAGCACAAATACTGAGTTTTATTTTGACACTCGCACACTTTGTGGTGCTGAGTTTACCTCCACAGTGACAGCTCAATAACAGCAGTTGTCATTTAGGTTTATGGTTGGCAGTACAATCTCACCTGTATTCTCTCTGTGTCTCTACGTTTTTGCCGCTGCTTTTAAAACACTGAGCCATCTCTCTCATAGAATCATCGAGCAGAGCCTCCTCTCCTCTGTCTTGTCTTCTGTGGTATTATATCTTGTAAACTCCCCCATTCCCACCTCTCCTGCCAGCTGCATGATTGCCACTGAGGAGGTTTTATTTGTCCTGTTGAAGCTTAAGTGTCGGTCGCTGCCCTACATCTCCATCCAATCTCTTTTCCCCCCGTGTTTATCATGGCTGTTAAAACTTTTCATCTCTCTCTTTTAATCTTTGAATCTCTCTTCTGCAGGGCTCAGGATTACTTTTTGGATGTAACATCAGTTTCTCACTGAGTGTGACAGGGATAAACCTAAGAAACATAAATTAGAAAGATCACTCTCTCTCCACATCTGATCCATGAAAATATATATCAACAGTGAAGCAAAATTTGTTTTACTTACTTTTTTAGAGCTGTTTTGATGAAAATTGCAACATCAACTTTTACATAACTGTTTACTTTGTAAAAAACATGTCTTTTAGTGAACTACAGCTATTGGCTATTATTGATTTATATGGAGGAGGGAAAGGCAATTATAGCAAGTAGAAGGCGTAAATCATGTGAAAACAATCAGGTCTATAAGGTCTGGTGCATGGTAATAATTATCTTCTGTGCTCACTTTCAATCATCTAATCACTTACTTTTTCTACCTTCTTGAAATCAAGTCATTTTTATAGATGAAAAGAAATAGAGGAAAAGCAACAAAATACATGTACTACACAATGATGACATAAAGTGAATTTTTTGATATTGTGATATAACTAATCCTGACCCGAAACCCTTGTAGAGGGCCATGTTGAGGCCTGAGTTTCAGCACATCTCAGGTGAGAACTGTGATGGTCTTGGTGCAATGGTGCAGGCTTGTTTTTCAACACTATTGTTTAAAAAAATATGTCCTGATTACACTTTTACAAAATAGCATTTTTTATGAGCAAATCATTAAAATTTGCTCATAAAAATGCACTTATTGACATTAAATTTTCACCAAATGTTGCCAAAGTGCACTTCACCTCAAGTTTTAAATATGAATATGGTAATAGTTTTGTCACTGTATCATAATTATCAGTTAATTTTTTGTGTGACATTTAGTGTTGCAAAGTGATATTTTGGTACATAATGCATTATGTGGTTCAAACATAAATTTTGCAGCATGTGATGCTTTGCACCTTAAGAAGCTGAACACGCATTCATTGAAAAGAATAAAAGAGGCCCGCACACACACACACACACGCACACTGTTGGACAAATGATGGAGAAGTTCCTCTGACCATGTACTCAAAAATATGCTGAGCCAATGAACTAAGCCACCTGCTGTTTATAATTATAGATTTACTGCTTTGTGTGTACGACTGTGTGTGTTGGGACTCTGACTTTTGTCTGGTTTTTTCGTTTGACTTCACTTGACCTCAATTTACCTGCCGCCTGCCTCTAAATGCAGCGTCACCTCACATTCACACGCAGACACACTCGCACTCACTTTGTCACACCAAGACACAGACACACACTTTTTCACTTGCTTTATGTGCACACACATACACATTCACTGTCTCAGTCTCTCTCCTACACCCAACACGCACTCAATTCTTCATATGAATAATACATCACTATATAAGAGCTGTCCTAAAGTCTGGAGAGAACTAGAGACCAGAGTGAACGAGGGCGAGTGTGTGAGAAAGTTTTGTGTGTGTGTGTGTGTGTATATGTGTGTGTGTGTTGTTAGAGTTACTTATTTTATTAGATGACTGACTCTGACTTTCTGCACAAAGTTACACATACTGTACGGTGCTGCATTTGTCTCATACTGTCTTTCTCCATGTCTCCCTGTTTGCTCTGAAGGCTGTCAGGTCGCATATGCCATGTGATGACACTCTGATCCATGTGTGTATGTGTGTGTGTGTGTGTGTGTGTCTACATGTTTTTGTGTGTGTGTGGGGGTGGTGTGGTGGGGGGTTGGGGTGCAATAACCGCTATGCCAGCTTAAAGTAGGTCCTCCGTTTAGGCTGGTGATGGCCAGATTTGTCTTCCACTTGTCAACTTTAGCTTCCCTGGAGACATCGAGAGAGAAGGGGAGAGGGAGAGAGAATGTGGGTTTGAGGAAAAAAACGGTGGATGTGTTTGTAACACTGAAACTTTGTCTGCCAAAGCATATTTCTCTGTTTGTAAATTCAAGATGTTAACAGATACCCTGTTTATTTACTTGAGCTGTCAGCATCTTGTACAGTCTGAAAAAAAACATCAGAGAGCTGGAATATCAGTATTGTAACATTATACGCTGATATCAATGGGAATTACTTTTAGGTCCAAGATAGAGGGCATTCATATTACTCAATGTTAAAGAAACTGGGAGTAATTGTTGGAAATTGAAATAAAAAATGAAACCACAGATGAAAGGAGCATTTTACCCTCTAGAAGGATCATGTTGTAAGGATGGATTTTACAGCACATAGATGGCCGGCAGTGCAAGACAGGGACAGCAGCTTGACAGAAATTCATCTGGTTAGTATTTGGGAACCATACATAAATACTCTTGTCTAATGCAGTACTGTGCAGCCATAGTAACAAATTATGTGATTCACTTTTCAAAATCATCTGCAGTAAGTACAATTGAGGCAGGACTACTTTAAAAAAAAAAAAACTTATTTGCAAGTTTAACCACTTATTACAAAAACATGCATTTTATAGTGCTGCTGACCAGTTTACAATGCTTATGAGAATTTCAATATTTTCTTTTTTTTTTTACTTTTCAGACAGCCTATAGTTTACATTAACTCTGTTATGGAATAAAAAATCTATCCAAAACAGTATAGTTATAACAATGGTTTGCAAAACAATCTTTAACTAAGAAAAACATTAATTATTTGTACTATAGGGAAACTGAAAAGTTAAACCTAAAGAGTATGGCAGAACATTGTGAAAACAAGTAGAACGACTATTACTCAGAGTGTAATGGTTCAACTGTCTCATCTAAAGTAATAGCAGAGACTGTCCATATATCACTCTGGTACCAAACTGCCTCTGCTGCCAAGTTCTGTCACCATCTGCTTCTGGTACCAAATGCCAGTGGGATTTAATCTTTGTCTCACTTCTGCCGAGCCTTTGAAGTCTGCTGTTGTTTAGTATCTGTAAATGTGAGTGTGTGTTTGTTTGCATGTGTATGTTTGTGTGAGAGAGAGAGAACAAGACTTATTGTGTTCCATTGTTTAGGTGTCAACAACTCATGGTGGGCTACTTGTTTGCATATTGTTAATTTCCCCCACTCACTGTGTACAACTTTGCATCTCTGCATGTTTCTACAGTACCTGATCCGTGTGTGTGTGTGTGTGGGAGGGGGGGGGTAGTGTGCGTGTGTGCATCTGTGTGTGTCCTGCCAAGTCAAGAGGTCCCTGCACACTGACACTCGATTTGACAGGCCTGCTGACACTCTAGCATTTAGCCATGTCCGTGCCTGTGTGTGTGCATGCTTGCAGATGTGTGTGTGTATGTGTGTTGGTGTGTGTGCGCGCGTGTGCATGTGTGTGTGTTTGTGTGCGTGTGTGCGTGTGTGTGTGTGTGTGTGTGTGTGTGTGTGTGCGTGTGCGTGTGTGTGTGTGTGGTATGAGTGACAAGGTGTGACACACTAGCATTTGTCTCGTAAATGCCAGAACAGAGAACTGACACCAAAGGGCAGGGAGACGGCCAAACACAGGGAGAGAAACGTAG
Source organism: Acanthurus lineatus (assembly GCA_029814665.1). Lineage (NCBI taxonomy): Eukaryota > Metazoa > Chordata > Actinopteri > Acanthuriformes > Acanthuridae > Acanthurus > Acanthurus lineatus. The sequence continues at coordinate 8,553,055 of JAPZDV010000008.1, forward strand.
GCAAGGAAAGGAAGAAATGAAGGGAAAGAAATAGATGAACTAAAATGCATTTGCTATGTTCTCACATTTAATTGGTTGTTCACTGACGTATTGGATATTTTTAAAAATCGAGAGAAACCTGCACATTGCTAATCTGCCTTTAAACTATGACAGGCTCACATCTGCAGAGGTGTTTGTCTGGCTGTGGCACCTTTCATTTTAGATGTCACAAATCCTTTTTTCACTTCACAGTGCAGACACACTGCAAAAAATCTCCATCTTAACAAGTCTGTTATTCAGCCCTTACAGAAGAGGTCTTTTTTTGTCACACAGGTGAAAAAAATTTGTCAGTCTGATGCCTGTTATGAGAGACATTTCAGCATTTTTCCAATGTGGGTTTTAGCCCATCTGTCCATCCATTATCTATAACCACTTATCCTCTGCAGGGTCATGGGAGGGCTGGAGGAGACCCCAGCTGACGCTGGACAAGCAGCAGGGGAACACCCTGGAAAAGTCGTCAGTTCCAGGTATCAGTCCAGTCTCTTAAAATCATTTTCTGGTGCTCACTGAGGCCCTGATGTTGTTCTCAGCTGCTTTCAGAGTTTCTCTTCTGCACTTGTGGAAATGGTTACTGCATTGGCAAGTTCTAGCAATTGACCAGTAAAAATACTTACCTGTTTGTTAGCTTCTCTTGGTTGGTGATTCTGTAGTGCTCTGAATTTTGTCATGCTGATGTAATATGGAACTAAAACAGTGACACTAAAATCATTGGCACATCTTCTCAGTGAACAAAAATATTGTTTTGTCTTATTCGAGTATTTGTCAGACTACATGAGATGATCATGTGGCTTGGTCATGTTTCCTCTGTGCCAATCAGTGACAAAGCCTTGTTTAGCTGATCATAAACAAAAAGAATATGTCAGAGAAATTTAGGAGCTTTAGTGCTGTGAAGTTTAACAAAATGGGAAAATCACCACATACAAACTTAGTTCTCCACAGAACGACAGTATCACTAAGTGGAAAGCTCTAAACTGCGCAGCTCCAAAAATAAAAAAATGCTGGTATGATGACAGGCTGCCATAATGAATAAATAAATGCATGTAAAATCCTAGTGTAAAGTGTGTACATGAGCAAAACTGGCATGTATGTTAGATTAAGAAATGGTCAATATTACAGGTCTTGCAAACTCACGGATGTTTTGAATGGTCTTGGCTGATTAGGTCTCTTCTTAGGTTAAAGCTTGGCGAAGCTGAGATGGCAGTGACGTGATCAAACTAAACTTTATGTACTCACACGATCTTTATCAGAACTAAATGAAACCTATGTGGAGGCTTTATGTAAGAGCAAAGATGTTGTATTTATAGTTTCTGTAACTAGGATATCACAACTCTCTTATAAAGTGCTAATTTCAACTTTGATGATTTCAGTATCACCTCAATAATTAGAGTGCTAGAACGATAGTATAAGAACATTGTGTTATGTCAGGTCCAAATTAGAGCACTGACTCAACAGCTGCTATTAGAAACAGGCTTTAATACTGTAAATGATACAGCAGGAAAAAGTAGTCCAGCTCATATTTGTTTAATCGGCTGTTCTGCTGGTTCAAGGATACCATCAGCTAAATCTGTACCGCACAGTGGGGGTCACCAATTTGCATTGAAACTCTGTTAAATGAGGCCCACATTTGTGCTGTGAAGTTTCATATTAAGAATTGAGATTTTAGCCTACAATTTTTCAAAAGCAGTCAAAGTATTCCAGCTATATTCAGTGACATGGGAATATATGATGTACATGATGTGTAGAAAATATGATGCTGATATTTGTATTAATCTGCAGTCTAAAGCTGAAGGTTCTGCAGTTGTGTTCTGGTTACTCTATTGATTTATTTCACAGAAATGCGGCAGGATCAAAAACTAAAACATGGAGAATAATCAAAACAAATTGATTTAAAACTGAAACAGTACATAACTTTGCAGTTTTTGAGAAACACCATTGAGTGTGAAGTTTTAGGTTGATATGTTTCTCCAAACTTTTGCTCACCCTTTGAAATCCCATCGAGTTCAAGAGCCTTTTGAACCATTCTGTTTCTGCTCTGTCGATAAAGCCTGTTGGTGTTGAACTTGACGCGGCCAGTGCAAAAGTCATTCAAGGAAGAGTCTCTCACATCTCAGCCCGGAGCTCAGAGGAGTGAATGTAGTCCCTCTCTCGGGCTCTGACTCATTAAAACATATTAATTCTCGTGTCGTGTGGGGACTCAAACTGAGTAAATGCAGTCTCTCACCCTGGGACCCAGTCTCATTAAACTAAAAAAGCACTTGTGTCGTGTAAGGACTCAGCAGACGCTTCCCCATGACCCATGTTGAGCTCGGATTATGAAAAGAATGAATGTTTTTACCTGCGATGGAGAGGCAAATCTGATTCTGTCTGCAGTATTGGGTTAGTTTTTGTAGTGATTTATGCATAATCAACTGTTGCAATCACTCTAAGAGAATCTAGATAAGAGGACCTGAATGCCTAAAATTTAAATATAAAATGTACACAGGCAGAATTTAATGATGATTTTGAAACTTTGGAAGCAGAGTTTGAAGTATAAAACCATAAAATGCTGCAGGACTCACAAGTTAAAAGGTAATTTTGCTAATTATCATCTGTGTTTGTCTGCCTTTTTTAAAGAATGTTTAAAAACTCTGCTATTTGTCTCTAAATCTTTGGCTCTGCCACACTGTGAAGATTACTTTTAAATAGCCAGAAAAACAAAATGGCTAAAGGCTCTTCTAAATGACTTTAGCAGTTACAGTCAGTGCTTAATGTGTAAATTATGAGGTCCCCAAACACAGAGAGGATGCTGTTTCAGCAGGTCAGGGGGGCAGAAAAAGTCACAGAAGGTTTTTAAAAATCCACAGTGCCTGGGTACTTTCAGTTAAAACTGAACAAAACTAAAATCTGCATTTATTTACATTAATCAGAACATTCACAATGTTTAAATAAAATCTGCACTGGTAGGTGTGGAAACAGCCGTTAACGTTTGCAGGAGGCTGTTCCTCCCTCTTTCTCATTTTCCATCACAGTCCCTTTACTTCTCTGTTGTTTCCCTTCCATCTGTGAATTGGAGGGAAAGTTGTATTTGGGCCAAAACATCTATTTACAGCCATAAAAAGTCGGTGAGTTTAGAAACCAAGTGATGTATACCATCTATCTCTCTCTGTTTATCAATGTCATGTGCTCTGTTTTAATTCAATGGACAGTGCCGCACCTACACACATACCTCCTAATTTTTCCATACACATTTCACTCATTTCATAGCACAAACACCCAGTTGCTTCACTGTGTGGCTGTGAGTTTATATTAACTGTGACATGTTTTTTTCCAATTTTGCCTTTGTTACAAACATTTCCTCATATATTCTAATTCAAATCACAGTTTCTGAAATGAGCTAATGTGACGTGCATAAAAGGAAACATACGCTTCATTTGTCACCCGATGTCTCTCTTTCTCCTCTAAAGTGAGATTTAAACTGGATTCAGAATAGCCAGATGCAATCATATAGATGCTGGTCCCAATCCGGGAGGTCCCAAAACCTGCCTGTTTTCAACAAATATGACCAGACTTGATGTAGAGAGTAAAACAGATCTCTGCAAAAGTGCTACCATGCATAATGCACATGAAGTTCAATGTTTTAGTTTGAGGGGCAAAAAGCACCATTTTTATCATTTCTAGCTTTTTTCTTTTTTTTGTCTTGTCATCATGGTTATATTGTGGTGCCTTTTTTGAACCAATGAGCCTTCATCTCACTTTTAAACACATGTATTTGTACAAACAAAAATAAATAAATAAATAATCCCCCAAACTAATTACTTGTCTTTTAAGCAACTTGAAAAGACATTTTTATTATTCAAAACAACCACCACTAGATATGTAAGATTACAGTTGAATAAGTTAATCCAATGAATTTTACTCTTATTATTACTTCAACAATAAATTTGATGGGGAGTGAAAGTCAGTAAGTGGTGATTATAAATGCATCTCTTTGTTCTTATGTTTTGCTTTGACCTCTTTACCTCTTCAATTTTAATCACAAATGACTTGAAAAATGACAAAATAAAATTTTCAAACCAGGCTTTACAAACTTCAGTTCCTATTTTTTGAGGACGTAAATAAAAAGCAGGCATTAATCAATGCACAATATGCACACAGACACATGGTTTATATGCGTTTTTAATGTTCGAGTTTCTTTTCTTGGTACGCGAATGTATGACGGAATATATTTACTTCCCTAGGATTTAAAGCGTCATCAAAAAGTCTTTCTCCCCCCGCTTTGTGGGTGTTTGTGTGTGTATGTGTGTTTACCATGTTTCTATTCCACTTTTGAGATCAGAGTGTGCGTGTGTATGGGTTTATATACATTATTTTCATTGTTTGAGGGAAACATGGGACAAAAATGACAAATGGTGTTTTAAACTCGCACTGACACACTACAGAAATGCCTTGTGTGTTTTATGTGTCTAGAGAGCAAAACCGTGAGTGTGTGTGTACAGTGAGTGTATTGTATGTAGCGCTTTTTTCTGTTTGTGTGTGTGTGAATGTAAAGCTGCAGTATGTTAGTTCCTCAGGGTTGTGCTTAATCCCTGCAGCCTGTCGAAGTGTCTCCATTTATCTCAACTTTAGAACAACTTTTTAGGAAAGCATTTTTCTTTTGCCTTTAAATTGTTAGGTTGCAAAAAAAGCTTATCAGGTAATCAGTCTTCCTCTGAAAGGCAAAGTTAAGTCATTATCACCTAATGGAGAACGTATCATCTGTAGATTCCTACTATTTTCTTGATTGTGGGAGATTCTTTAATACCATTTCTGGATTTACACAAGTGTAAGAACTGTGTGTTAGAGTTATTTTTCATAAAACTACTGCGATAGTGAGTGAAACAGCTCATCATTTTCATTCTTTTTGCTGGTCCCAACAAAAAAGTCAACAAAATTTTCAAAGAAAGTTGGTCAGTTCAAAGTCAGGCTGTCTTCCTAAAAAGCCAAGCTTTTGCTGGATCATCAGTTTCAGTCATCTAACTACACTACCAATAAAACCGGTTCAAATATTGTCTCTTGCGTCCTGATAACCACTGAATAATAATAGGTTTGTTTTGGGAGGCAGCCTCTCCTCTTTCACTAAGTGTACGGTGCACATCGAACAGGAGACAGTACTTTTTGCCAGCTAGCTACCTTAAATGCTGGTAAAGATTGTGCTATGTTTAAGGACCATATTTAACGTAACTTAAATTATGCCACTAACTTACTCATTTTTAGTATAAACCATGATCTTTTCCTAAGCCTAACCAAGTAGTTTTGATGCCTGTTACCCACATAGCGACGAAGGTCCAGTATGCCTTTTGCTGGTACTCTGCAACAGAAATGTATGTCATTTTGATGTTTAGGTGTTTACTTCTGTAAGGGAACACCACAGTGTGCTGTAAACAAAATCTTCTTGTGGTAAAGACTGCTCAGATTTTGCCTCTGGTTGTGGAAAGTTAAGAGAAAAAATTGCAAGAGTCTCCAACATTAAATTAAATAACAGAAAGAAGTTACGGATTGTTTATGAAAATGGGGTTATTTTCCCAGACATTTCATTAATGATTATTAAGTCAGAGGTTGTTCATTTTTAAATGTTGATTAGTCTCTCCAGGTTTTTTTTTTCAAATATTTTTCTACTTTGAATGTAGCATGTGATTCTTCTAGAGTGAATATGTGTATTTGCGTACATGAAATAGTATATTAGCATGTGTGTGCTTCCAGGAAAAGTGAGTTTGTCCCAAAAGTGACTTAGTGTTTTTGACACACGTTTCATAATGTACAATTGAATCCCTCAAATCTCATTTTTCATAAGATACGTGAGAACCACGTACACACACAACATGCACACAAGAAGAAGAAGACGAGAAAAGGGATAAGTCCTTATCTTCAAACACTGTGGCTTCCACTCCTTGGAGATTCTTGTGGCGCCTGGGTATGTGTGCGCGCATGTGTGTATGTGCGTCAGCTTGTGTGTGTAATTTCCAAGTCAGACAACGAAGTCATCTTGTATATGTGTGTCATCCTGTGTGTGTTCTCTTGTATATGTGTGTGTGTGCGTGAGTGCGTGTGTGTCTATGTGTGTGTTTTTCTGATGTGGTTTTGTTCAGCAGAAAAACAAGCCTTTAAGTTTTACTGAGAAAATCCTCAAATCCCCAAATGAATTGATAATTACAAACAGGACAAGACTGATACGTGCATGTGTGTGTCACTGAGTCGTAGCTGAACATGTTTTATGAGTTTTGAAGGAAAAATAATTACAAATTCCTGCCACAGCTCAAAGAGATGAACAAAGGCAAAGACAGGGATACAGATAGTCTGAGATTTACATCAAGTACAAACAATAGAAGCAACCAGAGAGATGGATTGGGAGGCACAGAGATGGAAGAGACCGGGAATGATAGAGAAACAAAGACAAAAAGATATTTTTATTGAGAGAGAAATAGAAATGCAGAAATTCCTGTTATATTAGATAGTACTTTGCCACAAGATAACAAACCAGGATGGTTTTATTTAGTCTTATTTTACACAGTGTTCCTCCACAGAACCAAAACCTTCTGCCCTGGCAATTAAAGCAGATCTTAAGTGTTTTTTTTATTGTTAATATGAGCCAAAAAGCCATTGTTTGTAAAACCTTTTCTTTTAAGTGTGTGACATAATCTGTTTCCTTTCTCAATTTTCTATACTCTTTTGACACAATTGTGCAAAACTGCACCACATTCAAAACAGCTTAGGAAATATTGTTGATTCTTGACAGTTGTGCCAAGAAAGCATCTTTGATGTGAAAATTAAGACACTGCCAGAGAGAGGCAGAGGGTGCAGGAAAGAAGAGCGAGGGGAGGGGAGGACGACAGAGAGAGAGAGAGAGAGAGAGAGAGACGGGGGTGGGGGGGATAGACAATTGTTTAAATGAGACATTTTGATGAATGAGCAGAGTTTTGGGCCAGTGGCAGTACAACTAAGCCAGAAAATTATAGACTTCTAAACAACTTCACACATACAGAGAGAGAGACCTTGAATGCAGCAGAATACAATAGAAGAGAATGGAGAACAAAACAGCACATAGCACGGTAGAATAGAAGAGAATACAGCAAAACAGAGCACAATAAAAGTTTAATAATGCAGTAAAAACAAAACTTAAGGTTTACAGTTTTGCTTACCGCCCTCTCTGACATAGTGGTGTTTTGGGCTAAAAGCTAACATCAACATACTAAAATGCTCACAGTGATGATGTAAGCATGGTGATACTAAGAATGTTTAATGTTTACCTTGTTCACCATTCTACTTAAGTGTGTTCATATTCTAGTTGAACACAAAGTAGGCCTACAGATGAGGCATAATATGTCTGTGCTAAATTTCAGGGCAATACTTTCAGTAGTTTTTAACACATTTCACATATAAATCTTATAACCAGGCCCAGAGGAAAAGTCAGAGGTTAACTAAAGTCAGTTAGATTCATTCTCTTTGGATCATTAATGACTGTCCAAAATGTAATATTATTCTGTCCAGTAGTTTTCAAGATATATATGAGCCTGAACCAAAGTGGTACACAGACCAACTAACATTGTCATCCTTAGAACCATCAAACCATCTCTAACATGGCTGAAAAGACAAAAAACAGTTTGCGCAACACTCATAATGCAGCACTTTGAATTAAAAAAAATGTGTGTTAGTAGTTTGGTTTCATCTTTTCCTGCTATCATAATGGCTTCACTTTTTAGCAAAACATATAAATTTTATTTATGGAGCTTCATTTATATATATGTATGGTATGAATTACATAATCTGTATTATCTACTTGAGTTGTTTGATTGCTGGATAGATATTAATGAACTGGAGATATGCAGTGTGCAGTGCAGTACACAGCCTTCATGATCATCCTTTTTTGCTTTTCTGCCACTGGAGGCAGCAATGGCTTACACAATGACCCTTCTCCTTCTCTCTTTCCTGCTCACACAAACACACACGCGCACACACACCCACACACACACACATACTCATGAACATACACAAAACCATCCATCAAGTGTGTGAAAGATCCTTTAGGCCTTAACATTACTCTTGTTTGGTGTGATCGAGTGCTTGACAACTCTGTCTTTTTTTTCTATTTCATTCTCTCATTCTCTCTCTGTCTTTTTCTCTTTTACTCTCGTGTTTTTTTTCTTCTATGTCTCTTAATCTTGCATCCTCACTTACATTCACCCTAAATCTCTGAGGTCCACTACTCTTACTCACTCCATGCCTCTCCATCTCTCCTTCTTTTTCATTGCCTTCACACTTTGTCCATCTCTTTTCTTTAATCCTCACGTCTCGCTTCATGCACACACATGCACATTTGTCCTGGAAGGTTGTAGTTATCAATCTTGGTTATTATGAACGGTATCGTCAGTGATGGTTTTGAGGAACGATGACATCATTCATCTGTACATCACTGCTAATATGGTCTTCATTTGGTGTTACTGATGTGGGAAGAGGGACAGACAGACACAAAGAAATAAACAAAAGCTCCATTTGGATGGAATTAGTTTCCTCAATATCTTAAATGTAATTCCTAACAAAGGGTGATAGTGCTCTCATCTAGTCATTCAGATGTGAACAGACTCACCAAAGTTTCCAACCAATATTAACAGAAAA